>OLMO02000003.1:5430169-5449472 GCA_900291935.2 Cassiopea xamachana | reverse complement strand
ATATATACATATATATATATATATATATATATATATATATATATATATATATATATATATATATAATATACACAAAAGTTGTTAGTTGCTGAATTTCTATGTTGAATTTCCTTGGGAAGAGCTCTCTCAATAGGTATACTAATCGAGGAGACAGCCCCCCTCCTCACCTTTTGGTTATTTTATATTAAGAGACGTGATTGAGAAGAAACAATATTCTTCATTTTTTAGGTTTTTCAAATGCATTTTAATTTGAATTTAAAGAAATTTTTTCCGAAACATTAAAGAAAGCCAAGCACAAGAGGCTCACATTGTAGCATGAAGGTGCTGCTTTAAGTTTTTCTAAATAGAATTTTTGAAGATGAATTTCTTATTTCCCTCTGTAGCTCATTCCATAACTTGGCCCTCATAGATCGAATTGAGCCCAATCCGTATCGAAGTGTATTTTTCCATTTAAGTAGCGATCGCCTCGGTGGGATTGTCTTCTTGTATAGTTATGTATTGCAGAACTAAAAGAGAAGTAACAGTGGAAACAAGATCTTGTTAGTAATTTTGTTGATTCATATACAAAAGTTTGGAGTTTGAGATTAAAAATTTCTGAAAATCTAAGCAAATATAAATCTTTAAATAGAGGCAAGGAATGGGAACGGGATGCTAACTTCAATATAATCCTTATAGCTCTTTTTGCAGCTTAAATACTTGTTCTCTGTACGATTCATAAGTTCGCCCCCAAACAGTAATACCATATTGTAGGATTGACATGAGCAAAGAATTATATATATATATATATATATATTTCATTGTATCAGTGGTAACATACTTTCTGATCTTAAGAAGGATTCCACATGTTCTAGATAGTTTTTGCGAAAGTGGACAAAGATGATAATTCCAACTGAGATGTTCATCCAATAAAAGACCAAGAAATTTTACGTATTTTGCTTTGGAAGTGTATTTTTTGCCTATTTTAATCGTGCTGCCAAGAGGTAATTTAGTTCCTGGAGAGTGAAAAATTATTTAGTTAGTTTTATCGATATTCATTGAAAGCTTATTCGCATTAAGACATCTTTTTACATATCTTAGTTCAGTATTCACTTTTTTGGAAAGCTTTTCAGGACTTTCTGACTCATAGTAAATGTTAGGTTAATCAGCAAGTAGGTTAAAATTTAATGTTTTCTGAAACATTAGGTAAATCAATAATAAAGGGGAGAAAAAGAAAGGGCCCAAGTACTGATCCTTGGGGAACACCAACAGGAGTCTTCATTAGATTTGAATCGTTGCCTTTAATAGAGATATTTTGATATTTATCAGATAAATAGGATTGAAACCATATAAGAAGAGTCCCTCTAATACCATAATGCTCTAGTTTGGAAAGTAGAATGTCATAATTCACAGTATCAAAAGCTTTTTGAAGGTCAATAAGCACACCACATTGATATTTTCTATCATCCAGCGTATTTCGTATAGCTTCGGTGATGCTAATTAATGTATGGTCAACAGAATGATTTTCTTGCAAACCAAATTGTAAATGATGAATAATTCTGTATGATGTAACGAAGGAATACAGTCTTTTGTACTTAACTTTTTCAAACAACTTACTAAAGATCGGCAGCAAAGAGATAGGTCCATACTTTGATGCTAGTTTTGGGTCACTTTGTTTCAAGAGGGATCACTTTAGCAATTTAGAGTTTGGATGGAAAAACTCCTTTAAGAAGTTATTTGTTCACAAGGTTCGTTAGTGAATTAGAGATATGGAGTTATTAAGACTTTAAATAAAGTAATTGGTAGGCTAAAAGGACCAATAGATTTTGATGAGTCGAGATTTTATATTACATCCTCAATTTCTTTGTGGGTAACTGGAGACAAAAATATCGAAGCAGAGCTTTTGTTTTTAAGGTATTTCACAGCAGACTTTGGTATATTTTCTGTCATCCTATTTGCAACATTTGCAAAATAATCTTTACACATGTTAGAAATTCTAGTAGGCTCGGACGAGACCTCTCCGTTTTTACCCATTACTTTGGTTATGGTTGATGTATTGTAGCTTTTATGAGAATAGATTTAATTCCTGACCATACTTGCTTCATATTTTGTCTATATGTTGCAAAATAATTTTTATAATACTTTGTTTTACTTTCCTTCAATTCATTTACCACGCGGTTTCTAAACTTTTTATACAAAGCTACTATAGAAGTGGATCGTTTCTTTTTCATTCTCCGTAGAATATTATCACGAAATTTTATCATCCTTTGAATTCTACTGGCAATCCAGGGTTTTATCCTAAATTTTGCGCCTTTCTTGGAACACTTTTTAGTTGGCACATGCTGCTCTACTACGAGTGATACAATCTTTCAGAAATCGATCATATTTGCTATCAATGTTAGAACTTTCTTTTAAGTACCAAAAACTTTTCATTGAAATCATGAACAAAATTTATTTCGCTAAAGTTTGAATGATTTGATTTAAATACTGCTACCTTGCTCTGAGTAACGCTTACATTCTCCAAAATAAGAAACTGAGGCCAATGATCAGAAATTTTTGTCAAAATATTCCCACTAACAATATTAGCATTTATTAAATTGGATCATTCTAAAAGCCTAGCCCAACGTTCAAAAATTTCATCCAGTATTTTTTCAACAAATGTTGGAGAGCAGTATTCATGGAGGTAGCAAAACGATCCAATATTTGTTGAATGAAAATATAATACTCTTGAGAAATCTTGCGAACAGTCTAGATCACAAAAAGTGCACAAGACCCAGCTTTGTAACAAGACAATATCAAAGTAGCATGCTTCAAAGATTCAAAGTTTACACGATTGTAGCAACTTTGGAAATTGTTCAAGACTAGGATCACAGAATTTAGAAGAGGAAAACATCGATTGGCCTATAGAGAAATGCGTCAAATATTGCAAACTTTTTTGACTATCCTTGATTTCATTGATAAAGAAATTTCGCACTATCATGTTGCTTTGTATGCATTTCCAAATCCAAAAAAACTGCTCCCTGGCCAAACGATCCAACAGCATCCAACAACACCTCAAAACAAGAGCACTCGAATGTTGGATCATTTAGCATTTTTGAACATTTTCAAACCTCATCCAGGATTTGTTGGATCATCCAACAATGCGGCCAAGGTTGCCCTAATTGCATTTGTACTCCTTGCAAAACATTAAATGCATTCAAAGTTTTGATTTGAACTGTGCCGAATTGGAGATAAGTTTGAGCCTCAACATAAGAAAGTTTACAATCATTTAGGAATTTTGTGACTCTTCAGCTGATAAGCAATTCTTCAATCAATGTTAAATTAAATCATTCATGGAACAGAATGGTCTACATCATTTAAAATTTGATCAAAAGTCATTGAAAATTTCCAAAACTTATGATTGTGCAATTATATAGCCTTGAAAGTTGCAGTAAGCCTGCAAAAATATGCCTGGTATTAAAGCAGGTTTCAAGTTCATTCCATTCATTCAGAAAAACTTAGGGGAAAACTGATCATCATGCAGTATAGTGCTAAGCTGAAAAAGAGAACCCTAATATGTGAAAACAAGACCTCCTAGGAAATGATAAATACCAGTTTTGAACTGACAACAAGGGTCTGTAAACTTATCTGCAATGACGGCACATTATAGAACTTTTTTCCTGAACTAATGGCCCTCACAGAAACCTTTTCTAGTAAAGTGCTTGGGATCTTTTTAAACAACAAAAATTAACAAAAACTACCAAATTTATGAGATTGGCAACAGTATTAGTCATTAATGGCATCTGTGATTTACAGATAATAATTATAATGTGGTTTTATAATAATATGGTTGGTTTTATAGTCTGGTTTCTAGCCAAAGGCTATTCTACTACCTTTATACATAACCCCTAATCACTATGCTTGGTAGGATATAGCATGGTGTAGCCACACAATGGGCTCACAGCTACAGACAAGGTACCCAATCATGCCCCTGGGTGGGGGGAGGTGCTATTTGTGTTAGTACCTTGCCTAAGGCCACTGCCTTGGAAAGTGGCTATAGATAGACTCAAACTCATGACCACTAGATCACCAGTGCACCGCCAGTAACCACTATGCCACTAAGGCCAAATAAGAACTACATTACTTCTAAGAATCAGCTTCTATAGTTTATTAGAAGCTTTTGCACAATAACATAGCACAAGAAACAGAGCAAAATAACTCAAATTTTCAAGAAGGCAAGTGACAATCAAAACCCCTCACTACTTTGTGATAAGTAATATGCCCAAAGTATTTACAAGATGGACAGTAAAGACCTATTACCTACTAGTTTATGTTATGTTTCATACTGTCATGAACAATGAAATCGTTGCTATGTAACTAGCAGCTTTGGCAGTACAGAATTGGCTTGCTTCTTAACATAAACAAGTTGTCTTGGCTTCTTTGAGGATTTGGTTAGGTTACTCTCTCATTTCACCATCCTCCTCTTCTTCATCCACACCCCTCACATAAAGTACATTATTGCATCTAAAAGAATAACAAGTAAGTAGCAAATAGCACAACTTAGAGAAGATAGAAAATAGCAAAATGTTTATGAGTAATTGAGGGTACTCTAAGACACCTATAGTAAGGGGATTGATGTAGAAAAAGGAGAATGGAATAAAAAATGGGATTGGAATACAAAGTTGGATTGAAAAAATTCTCAAACATGAGAAGCAGGTGGACATAATAAACAAGGAGGGTGGAAATTAGCTGCCATACAACAAATGAGGGTGTGGGCAAGAATGTTTGTAAAAAATAGAGCACTCTGCTAACTTAAAGATACTTCCAGAAATATTCTTCAGTTACTACTTAAAGAGCCAAAATTTTTGCAAGAAATTTCATAGAAAATAATTTTGAAGATTCCACAGAAAACATTTTTGTGAATCAAGGCTAGATAGATCTTCAACTAAAATTTCTTCTCAAACCAGCTTTATCCTTTAGATAGCATCAGTTACCAAAGCTAGGGAAAACAACCCCAATGTCATAAATGGGAGTTGGAAAAAGAATGCCCAGGTAGGAAATTCTTTTAAACTTTAATTAGCAGGGAAGATCACCTCTAGGTACCTAAACTTATGCAATGCTTATGACATGCTAAAAGTTTTGCACAGGTGCTAAAAATTGACCTTTTGGTAGAGATTTAAACTTAAGATATACCAATACTATATACTATTGCCATATTCAACATTCTTCAATAGGAACATAAAGTTTTTCATACCTCACAAGAAACAATTTGTTCATATAACAGTGTTCAATTAATCAGCCCATCCACTTTTGTACATTATATGTGTTCATGTGAGGGATGCTATCTACCTATGTTGGTAAAACAAGCTGACTTTTTCTTAGTAGAGCTTATGTGCATTCAATGATCAGTAGAAGCCCTACAATTTTCAGATATGTGCAAAAATGAATAGATAGCTCAATCTTTGCAAGTATAGCTACTTTAGTTGGTTAGACTTTACAAGCAGCCACTACCAAATTTCACACAATTCTAAATGTTGATGGGTTTACACATTGTAGACCTACTTTTATTGACATACAGACACACCAACCCATGTTGCTACAATGATAATTTCAATTTATTCAAGCAGTGACAGTGAGCACTTAAAATCATGCTTTAAAATGTAGAATACTACATCTATGAAGAAGGTAAATGGAGAATACCTTATCAAAACTTCACCAAGGTTTCCTGTGCAGTTACCATCAATGAATTCCTCTGTGTTTGCAAGCTGAAAAGTATGAAGATAAAAGGCAGAAAGTACAAATGTAAAGCATACATCCTACATAAATTGTAAACCACTATATAGCTTAATGCTAAAACTCATACATAGGCCATCCCCATCTCAACCTCATGGCATACAAAATTGGCAAAAACTATTTTTGAGACTTTTCAATGTACTCAAGCTCTACAAGGCTTGAACAAACTTTACAAAGCTGTTCAACGGGCCCTAATTAAAGAAAGACCAGCCTACAAACAAAACAAGTACAAAAGCTTTAAGTCATTCTGACTTTTCTGTCATCTTCCACCTTTTCATCAACACTAAATTGCCTGTCCAGCAGTATGAATCCTATTTTTCATTGTAAATAAAACTACTTCAAGTGTAGCCAAGCAGTATTGGAAACACAGGAAGGTGCTTTGATGATAACTGAAACTGACAACTGGTAAATGCACAATTTTTGTTACAATTATGTTAAGTGTTGCCACATGAATGGGTAAATGTGAAACTAATTGTACATTGTTCAATTGTTGATCATGGCACCAAACAACCCTTCGTGAATGAGGACTTAAATGTTTTGTTACAAATGACACGATCTACCTCACATTAGCTGCACTACTACGTTGCAGAACTAAAATTAGAAAAATGATGTGGCCTATACACAGGCTTTTATGATAATACTAAATTCCAACAATAGCATGCTTCCACATTTAGTTTGACCATGAATACATGAAAAAGTCTCACAACAAAAACATTACTGCTTACAGTTATTGCTAAGAGGCTGTTCATATAGAGAACTTTTTAATGGAGCTTTCCCAGTGAATCAGGAACCTCACTCAGCTGGGAATATAATTAGTAACCTTTCATATGGAGATATTGTTTTGCATTGCTGGCAAAACAATTACCACATAACCTTTCCAAACAAAGAACATTTTCCTGCTATGATGGGGAAATGCAGTCATATGGAAATGATTTCTTTGGCTTAGATGGTTTCCAGGTAATATCTAAATCATAAGCAATGAGATATCAGTTGGATGAAATTCTCACTTCATCAGGAAAGTGTTGGAGAAACTTCTTCCATATGAACAGGCCTCAGGCATTATAAAAAAAATTCTCATTAGTAGACAGCTCTGGTGTATAATGCCCATTCACATCTGCTAGATAAGTTGCATGCTAACTAAAATACAGTGGCTTCCACCTACAACAGTTAACCCTAGCATTCTCAAAGGTTAGTGGTAATATTATTGCATCAAAGTACCAGTGACATTTGTCACAGAATAGCAGGAAGGGTACAACCTTTTTTGGTCTAGAACTTTAGAAGTTGGAACAATGGGGCAACTGAGGATACCATGTGGTTACCAATGAGACAGTTGAGTGCACCACATACCAGACATCATTAAAACCCGTGAGTGTGTGAGTGGCGCTTGCAGGCACAACAGCTAACTTTCTGAAAGCTGCAGGCACATTTTTCGTCTGGTTTTCAAAATTTCTATTGTTCAGGCTTCTTTTCATGTTGAGCGCAAATGATGAGTTGAAATTCATGGCAATAAACCGCCATTGAAAGATTGAAAACTCAGGCAGAAACGAGTAATCAGAACACCAAGAGAGAAGTATTGAAGATATATTTTACCTCTCAAAAAGAAATAAATTAGTGAAAATTATCAACTTTTCTAATGAAGAACATTTGACTTTGTTGAAAAGACTCAATAACTTTACAGGCATGCATGAGTTTCCCATTTTTCTCCCAAATACTCAGTATTCTATATACACTGTTGTTTTATAAGAACCAGTAAAGTTTAGGTTGAGGCTGGCTGTTCTGAATTTTTCCAAAATTTTCTTGGCTGAATTGTTCTTAGTTTGTTCTTAAAGTATTGGGGCATAGACAATTTAGAAATAAGGCAATAAAAAGAAAAATATTAGATATTTTAATTGGTTGAGAACCCATTAAACAAATGCTACATCCAAGGGCCAAGGTGGCTTATCTTGCATATTATTTCTTTTTCTCTAAACAACTTTATAAACAATTATGAACAGACAAAGTAAGCACAGTGCTTAGTGGGCATTCTGTACAGGAAAATATCGTAGGAAAGTGGGAAACACCTGTCTCCTTGTGAAGTAAAATATTTTTTCCAACAGAGCCAACCATTCATCATTAGAAATATTATTAAGTTGTACTATTTCTCCTATGGTGCTCCTAAAGAGACATGCCATGTAAATAAGGACACTTTTGCCATAAAGAACTTTGGAGCAAAATCTTTTTACAACAACAATTTTATAAGAACATGAGCCTGAAATTTGATGAAACATTAACAACAAATTAAGAACAAGCTTGAGGCTGAAACACTGTCGTAAACCTTATTTTTGGACAACAATGCATAACCTTTCCACTATAACCTTTCCTTGAAAGCCTGAAGAGAATTTACAGCCTTAACGCTTCTCCTCTTTGATTTTTGCAAATTAGTTGCCCCTAGCAAAACTAGCATCACCACAAATTTCTTTGGTGTGTTTCCTTAGGAATACCATAAGGAAAAGCTGTAAATAGTCGAATCTTCTAGTTCAGAATGACCAATTTAAATGGAAAATTGTACATAAATGTGAAGGAGACACAATTTTCCTTATTTTTTTCTCATATGCCCATATCCACTACCCCAATCCAGGGGGGCCATGGGGCGACACTTCCCAAATAGTAGTATTCCCAATGGCAAACAATTTTCCTAAGAAATTTCCCACATTAAAAAAACAATAAAATGAATCAGATGCCCTCCCCAAAACCCAGCTATGGATCCTCCCCTACCAGTGTCACACTGGATACACTCTACGCTGCTTGTTAGTGGGTCTTGTGAAAAGTCATGTGACTCTAGTTTTTCACTGTCTACCTTCCTCTCTTTTTAATTTCTTCCTGCTCTTAGTAATGCAACTTCACTCTGTGTAACTGCATGTTTCAAACAGCTACTTCTGCTAGGCTTGTTGTCTTTGATTCTTTTATAGCCCATCTCTGATGTCAGAGGTGATGCCATCACAGTGGAAAGAAGTATTGCCTCAAGTCACAAATCAAGGAATTCAAAAGTCAATAAGAACATGACTGTATGATGTAATAAATTAATTTTTTCATGTTCCTATGATGAAAATCAATATCTTTGGAATTAGTAACACTTGTTTTGCTATTGTGAGTCCCTTTTAAGCGTCAAAAACAGTTGAATGTATTGCAATGTGTTCTTCAATGAAGCAATTTCTTTTAACAAAACTAAAACCTAAGTAGAGGCACATTGGCGATTTTCTTATGCTTTTTTATCAGCAAAATAATATTATACTTGCATGTACCATTTGTGCTCAGCTGTGCACTCACAGGCACAAAATATTTTTAATGAGCCCTGCCATTTACACACAAAGAGCTATCTACTGGCCTATAATTCTAGGATGTAGGTCAGTAATACCACAAAGAAGTGGGATGTAGGAGTATTCACAGAATCTGTGTAATAATATAAAAAAGCCAGTTAAGTCATACTCTAAAACCCATAATAAATGGGGGAATTACAATAAGTGGGGTCTAACACATTTCTAAAATTATTGATCAGGGGGTTCAAAATAAGTGGGGGTAAACATAGGAGCATGTAGGAAGCAAAGTCTAGACAGGTCCATTCTTATGAAGTGCTAACATCATCTAAAAACAGCAAAACATAAGACAGGACAAGCAACTGAATTTTAGGGCCCCTGCACATAGGAGCAGATCAGTTTGGCTCTGTTCCCAAACTGGAATGGGTAGACCTTGCGTGCGTACAAGACTTCCTCTATCCAATCCAGTTTGGCTCAGCTACTCATACTAGTTTGGGTCAGATAGAAAAGCCATACCAGTTTTGATCCGATCCACTTGGGTCCCATGTGGACGCACGAATTTGATCCAGAAATGGCGCAAATGTGAAATGAGGCTTGTTTTCATTATTAAATATAAGGGTTTCCTGTATGCAGTAATAAGCCTCCTTACAAATCTGCCATACTTTGAATTGGATCTGTATCAGTGGAGTCCACACATGACCTGTATGGATCAGATCCAAACGAAAACAGATCCAAAACGGATCCACTCCTATGTGCATGAAGTCTTAAAGTAGTAAACTGTTAAAAGTAATAAATGGGGAGGTCAAAATAAGAAGCAGGGGTCTTCAAATTTGCCAAAATGGATAAACACCCCCTTATCATGGGTTTTAGATTAGGCTACTATATTGCATGCCAGTTCCAAAATAATTCATCACCTGCAGATTCATGTATCCATCAACAGATACTAAATATCCTTTATATTCCATACCCCACTTCAACTTGACCATTACTGGCTTGCCAGTCAATCCATTCAAGAATGGCTTAGGATTTAAAGGTAAAGTCTGCAAAAAAACGTTAAATAGTTTACTTCAACGAGCATCAAATAAAGTGTTATAGAAACAAACCCATAGCCATGAGCCATTGAAATGCATATGTAATGGAAACGAGGAACATAAATAAATAAAGGAATAAAAGGTCTACTATGAAGAACAGCGACATGAAAGAGCCTATATCTGTGTATTTAAATACCCAGATATAAGCTCCTTCATGTCGTTGTTCTTCATAAATATCTAAGATATTAAAAGTGGCTTCAGGTACAAAAGTGCAGTAAAATTGACTATTCTATGAAGCAGAATATGCCATACCGCCATTTACTTTGCTTCTATGAGAACTGTCCGTCCAATATTTTACGCTCTTACAACGAACGGATAATGGAGTACAAAAAACGTGCAGCTTCTACGGCTTCTTGCTGGCATGCTGATTCTGCCTCGTTTGCGAAACCTTACCTAGAAAGCTTTTGAAAGAATACAAAAGTGGAGGGAAACATCAAGAGAAATAAAATTATGGTATACAGCAGAAAGCTAAAGGTGATTGCGTTGATCACAGAGACTGTGTCAAGGGAGCCAAGCTCATACCAGTTCTTGGTATTACCGGGCAAGAATCGTGTAAACAACTGTAGGCAACAATATAAGTCAACATGACGACTTCTGACCTGCAACAGTTTCCAGATATACTGTTTCCAAACAGTACCACTAAATGGAAAGGGTATACGACCGTAGATTATGGTGTCAATGACGCTTTTGATATTACTGTTGAAAATGAGATGCTGGAAAACAAGTCAAGGAAGAACTCTGAAGCTGCTTTTAATAGCAATGAAAGGTACAAACCTGTGAACCTGTGCCTCCCTCTAACAAGTCCAAATGACATTGGCAGTTCCCCTTTGGAAGAGATAAGGGATTTTTCAATCTTCCAACATGAGTATGATATATATCATGTTGGAAAGCATGTGAAAACGAACAAGCACGCACAGCTAAATAATTTTTTTGTTGACCATAAAGATTTAGTAGTTGGAGAAATTTTGGACAATTTAGATCAAACCAGTCTGGATTTACTTTACCGCGGCTTTCACCCATTAGCATATGCTTATGATATCCCACTCTCATACAGTAAGAGGATTCACCGTCCAGATGACCACAGGAAGTTTTTTAATGAACACTCTCATGCAAAGAGATCAGCCCTGGTTCGATTTTCAAACAAGCAATCTCTTGAGTCAAGAAATTTTGTTAAAAAGTTGGATGTTTTATTAGACACAATATTTGAAATACCAAGATCGATTCTATTAGACTATCTAGATGAAGAATTAGTTATGAAATATGATGAATTAACACAAAATTTTGATGTTGGAAATTGTCTTGCAAAATACAAAAATTGTCTTATATATCCTAAAGGTTTGTAGTTCTACTTCAATGTGGTACTTTTTAAAATTTATCTATGCACAATAAATTGGAAAATCCGTACTCCATGTGTGGGAGAGATAAGACAGGTTCTGCCATTGAGCAAGCAAAAATGCAACTGCCATATATGCTCCCTCAAATATTGGGCAACTCCACATATTAATATTTGTCCTGCACCCTCTATAGTTGATCAATTTCCAATGGAAATTGTGATTTCTACCTCAGTTTAAATTAGTTTGGATTGCAGCTTTTTCTGTGCATACATGCCACTACATTATCTTCCCACAAATAATACAAGTATGGTTTCATGGGGAGTAAAAGACTATAGTCTTGCTCCCCAAAATGTCCTATGACCTATATATAAAGGTCACACAGCACTAAGACATGACTTAGAGAAAAAAGGAAGAATGCTTGATTAATTTCAAAAACAATTTGACCTAAATGAAACAACCCTATGAATCAATCTAATGGCTGTTGTAGCTGAGTAGGGAGTTAGGAGAAGTTTTCTCTCATCAACTACAACTATTATTAATGTATGCCTTTTGAGATGAATTTTTGATTCTGTTCAGTTTCTTCCTTGGGCTACTATATATTGCTGCCTTTCCAGTTCCATTGATAAGTTGCCACTAATGCATTCAATGTTTAATCATTTGCAGCATCCAAGCCTTGATACTTGTGGCTACATACCATATTTTTCTTTTCAGTTTCCAAAGTCTGATGTTGGTGAAAGTGTTTGATTTGTTTTACAAATTATGTTCTCATAGGGTCAATGGAATCAGTTTGCATCTCTCCAGTGGTTTTTGAAGAAGATGAATGCACTGCAGTTGCTCAGCTATCTGATTCTGAAGACTCTCAAATCATTAATACTAATGGAAATATCAAAGAAATTAGCTGTTTAGATTTTCACGACCAATCATCACTATTGGGCATTCGGAGTGATTATTGCTGCAGTTTCTTGTCAGACTCATCTCAGGTACTTTTATGGTTATGTTACTTCACTTGTAATTGATTTATGAGAACTTATATTATCACAATATTTTTTCAGTGTATTAGTTTATTCTTAAAATTGGTTATTGCAGGCACTTTTTGTAAAATGTTTTCAAATTGTGTACTTTAATTTTTCCATTCTTATGGAATATGGTAATCACAAAATTGAAAGGGTTTTTCAAAAGTGTAGGACAGAACATTTTCCAGATCATTGAGGTGGGCCTAAGAGGGCTAATTTCAGGTCTCATAATTTGTGGAAAGTTCATAATCTTGATTTTTCATTACACAGCGACATTAAATGAGTTGAATAATACAGAAATAGTATGAAATGTTTTTTTGATAACATTTTACCTTAACTTGACCATATTTTGTCCAAGATGTAAAAAACTGGTCAAAATTGAGCAAAATAAGTAGAAATGAACTGGAATCCCTCTAATTATGAACAGATAAGCTGACAGTACAGGATTGGGAACTCTCAGAAATGTTTTGCATCAAATCTAAAAAACCATCAAGGGTATCATAAATCTTTGTTAGGCTAAATTTCAATTCAAAAAATACAGATTGGAAGCTTTGCTCATTTCATGAATGAAAAGGTTGTGGTACCTTTCTTCTGGTGTTTATAACCACCCCTATTATTCAGGGTGGCAATTGATATAGTAAGTCTTAAGATTTGGGGGAAGATATGAAAATTTTGTATATCTTGGTAAAAGCTGTGCCACAGGTAGCCAAAATGGAAAATAATGCTTAGGTTTTTTAAATTAAAGTTTTTGAATTTTCTTTGTTTTGTAGTCACTTGGGCTGCCCAACAAAAACTGATTATTTGATATTCGGTTATCAGTTTTAGCATTCGGTCAGTGGATTCTCTGACCGATTATTTGGGAGGAGTCAAAGTAGTCAACTAATCAGGAGGAGTCAAATTCATTAATTATCCAATTAGTCGACTTCTTCAATTATTTGGGTGTAGTCACATTCAACCAATTATCCAGTTAGTGTCAAAAAATTTGATTCTCCGGTTGAAGTGCAAACAATCTGGCTGTTACTATGTCAATAATCAATTGAATGGCTCTTTATGATGCTACTTCACAGTGGCCGAACAGGCAGTTTTTTGCATTGCTTTTGCAAGAGTTTGCTCATAAGAAACTTTTGTCCATGCCATGCCTATGGTGGAACCAACCAAAGTTATGACCTCACCCATATTACCGAGTAATCGATTATTCAATAAATATCAGACCAAATGACTGAATAGTGAAATCAACAGGTATGGATAGCCCTAGTGGTCACCATATCAAATATGTTACACGGTCATAGTGGAAAATCTTATACTTGACCCCGCATATCTTATTCCATTAAATGTGTAGAGTACAGTAATTAACATCATTTTTTGTTCAATTACATTAATTTACGATCCATTAATTTGAGCACAGTGGTAATTTTTGTGACACAAATTTTAACCCAGTGTTAATTTTTATGATGTTAATTTGTGCATACTTTGATAGTATCTACAACCTCTGAAACAAGAGACATGCATCGTTTTTGCCTAAAAGCATCGCTTATAATGAATATAAAACAATATTTTAAAAATAATTTTTCTATTCATTACTTTTGGTTCTGTTCACCTGCATGTATTCTCAATTGCTGTGGTACATTATCTCTGATTAAATTAGTCATATTAATTATCGTTACCTCAGATTTTTCAGCACATTGGCTCATATTATAGGCTACATAAGATGCATACTTGTTTTAGAGTATTTTTCTGGCAAAATAGAGAAGAAAAAATGACAGTAATTGATATCATATAGGCCATGTGACGAATTAATGGCAACTGAAATACGTTTCTTATTTGAATTTAGGGCTCATTAAAAATAGTTTGTGCCTGCGAGCGCACAGCTGAGCACGAACTGTGCCAGCAAGTATAATATGATTTAACTGATAGAAAGGCATAGGGAAATCGCTGATGTGCTTCTAATTAGGTTTTAAATTTATTGAAAGAAGCTGCTTCAATGAAGAACATAATGCAATACGTTCAACCGTTTTTGACACTTAGAGCAGACCAGCAATGGCAAAACATTTTTTGTTAGTTCCAAAGATATTTATATTCATCATAGGATTATGAAAAAAACAAATTTATTACATTGTACAGTCACACTTTTATTGACGTTTGAATTTTATTGACGACGATTTACAGCTTTTCCTTATGGTGTTCCTAAGGAAGCACACCAAGTAGATATTTGGCACTTAGGCCATCTAGTGATGTAGTGGACATACTGCACAGGAAATATCGTAGAAAGGTGGGAGGCTCCTGTCTCCTTGTGAAGTAAAACATTACAACATCGGCTATCCTTCATTAGAAATATTGATAAGTTCCATTTTTTTCTCCTATGGTGCTCCTAAAAAGACATCATGTAAATAAGGACACTGGCCATACAGAACTTTGGACTACACTCATTTTATAAGAAAAATTTTATAAGAACAAAAGTCTGAAATTTGATGAAAGATTAAGAACAAACTAAGAACCAGCTTGACCGTAATTGAAACACTGTCGTAAACGTATTTTTGGACAACGATGCGGAAACTTTCCACTAACGTATGGACATGAAATATCCTTTCCTTGGTATCCTGAAGAGAACTGACAGCCTTATCATTTCTCCTCTTTGATTTTTGGAAACAAGTTGCCCCTTGCGATATGAACTACTGCGCTAGGTTCGTCTGTTTATAATTGAATATGAACTTTTTAAAGCCACCTTGGATGTAGCATTTGTCCGATGGGTTCTCAACCAATTGAGATATCCAATATTCTCCACTATATTGTCTAATTGCTAAATTGCCTACGCCACAATAATTTAAGAACAAATTAAGAACAATTCAGCCTCAAAAATTTTGGACAAATTAAGAACAGTCAGCTTAAACCTCAATTTTACTGGTTCTTCAATATCTGACCGAAAATCCGGATAAAGTAGAATCTACTCTCCAAAAATCCTGAGTAAGCAGTATAGTTTGTAAAGTTTTAAAAGAATGAAAACATCCGGTTTATCTGTATAGTCATCTATATTTATATGCCAGAATTCTTGGAATAAATGCATGCCACAGTACGGACTCAAACCCCACCAAATTAACCCAAGAAGTTCGAGTGGTTACGCTGCACCATTGTAGCAAAATGTTTTATTCCGATTCCAGTCTGACGTCAAATTATCTCTATTTCGGAAGTATAGATCTTTAAGTCGATAGGATAACCGGAGTAATATTTCCAGCGTTCATTGTCATCGAAGGACATTCATTTTAGAACTATGGTTTGAAATAGGTTTATTTAAAGGGCTCTTCTGATTTCGCATTTGAGAAGTAAGTAGGTTAACGGTAAGAATATCGTTTTTGAAGGATTTGACAAAAATTGAATGCTCAAAATTTTTGGACCTTTACGGTACGGTGTCCCATCAGATGTCTTCTCCTGACTAGATGTAGAATGGATCACAGCCTGTGCAGCCCTGCACTCGTGCATTTCCCATGAAAACATATGTAACTGTACCATAAAATAAGCTTTCTGCCATACAAGTTATACATTCCTTTTAAGCACTTAGAGACACTTTATCTCCCAGTTTGTCCACCTTAACAGATGATCCATTGATTTTATTGTTTATCACTATCCATTCAGCAGTGTGTACCCCAGTGACAAACTGGTGCTCAATACTATCGCATTACTGACGACATTCCTGCTCCGAATGGACGAGAAAATCAATCAGAAATCATTTTATGTTTTTTCAACTTATTTTCCCATTTCTGTCTTCAAATATGGGAAATCACTGCCTCAGTTGCAAAGCAAGTTGGGGTTAGTTCACACTTCAAGCTTCCTTATGTAAATCAATCTTTACTTTTGCAGCTGTACAATTTAGTGCCTCTTCTTTCCACCGATGATAGAAAGGGGTTGCATTAAGCCCCCAATTCAAGACCTCATATGAGTGTAACATCTTCTTTCAAATAATATTATCATATTCCCAATTTTTGAAAAAATGAAAATTCCCTTCTATAATTTTGTATTCTCTAGGAACCATATTAGAAGTTCTTTGCTCCGATGTTATGGGAAATGTAGCGTGGTAATAATGGAATTGTAGGAGAATATAATCCTTACCATAGAATTATGAGAAAATCAAGCAATTTAATGAAAGTTTGGTACAATATCATGGAGTCGTGTAAATTGTACAAACTCGTATGTGGTATATCTGGATGCCCAACATTGACTGTCTGGTTTCATAATCTACTATGATTCCGGTTACACATTGAGCGACAGTGAATACGTCTGGGAATTTTGCCAAGTTATTTTAACAAAATCCACTATTCAGCCTGTATGAGCATCTACGCCTAAAGTTTTACGATTGTGCAAAGTATTAGCGAGCACAGCGGCTTTTTTTACCAACTTTATCGAAATACTCATTTCGAAAAAAGTATTATGTACATCTCACAACAATTTGACACCATCTTTTTGTTCTGTAGGTTAGCTGAAATGGCTGCATTGGGCCTAAATCTAGTGTAGGACACGTTTATTGTTGAATTCCTAAACTTTGTTGGTTATGTCTAGACATTGTTGTCTTTCATAATAATTCACTGTACTTAGATTTTATGGCCTCAAGTCCATTTTGATTTTTACTAAGCCTGCCTTTTTCCTTTTTCATTTTTCTTTATGACTGCTGCTCCAAATGCCAGGTCATTTGAATTCAGTCTGCTTCCATTAAATGCATAGCATTTCCACCAGATCTTAACCTACTTCTAGCAAGATCAGCATCTTTGTCTTGCAGCAGTAATATCAACCGGATTTCTTAATTTGTCTGCATTTTTCTTTTCTCACCCACTTACCACTAAATTCTGGCTTCAGCTTTTGAGCATCGTTTTTCATTAGTAACCCTCACTTATTGTCTCTGATCTACCCCTTAGCCATTGCGTAAGTGGAGTCTCCCTAAAGTGCGTGTTCTCGAGTGAGGGGGAAAGGGGGCGTAAATAGGTGAAATATGGTTGGAAAAAGCACTTCCTAGCTGTTGCTCGACTAGGACCAGCAACTTGCTTAGGCATGGTAGTATACGCCCTAAATCTCTTGAAATTTACCACAATATCCTTTGCACGAATGAAATTAATTCACTTCTCCACCTTGCATAATTCTTTTCTTTTTCATCTTTATCTATAAATGCTTTATTTTCTCCCTTTACTATCATGCTAATAGCAACTTACATAGTACCCAAATATGGGTCTCTGTCCAAATATGGTTCTCTGTGTATTAACTATTCGATAGATAAATTGCCCTGATTCTTGATTTCTTGGACACAGATCAAATCTGCTTTTGGTCAATTGTTCTAAACTTCTCGATTTATTTCCTTGCACTTTCGTAGCCAATTTTAGTTTACATCAATCAGTTTTCTCACCGGTAGGTTTTGCATATTGGTGAATCTGCTTTTCATGATGTTAAAAGCTCCTATAGAGCCAATTTTCTTCAAGAATTTTAACAAGCTATTTCCCAAGTAGCAGTTTCAGCGTTTATTTTGAAATTCAATCACAGCTGCAAATGTATAGCATTTATCTTTTAACTGCAACTCCAGCTGCAGCATTTTTCAATTAATGAGTTTTTGTTTTCTATAATTCCCTCAGTTTTTAAAGTATTTCTTGTTTGGATATTAATTCTCTTATAAAACTCAATGCTATAGCAGTACTTCTTCACACGGGAAATTGCTTTCACGCATTCTATAGCGCGTTAAAATCATCATACCGCAGTTTTGTAGGCCATCCTTTTGTACAAGCTGCAACAGATATCATCAGTCAAATGTCTATAGCTCTTCATACATTCTTCTACAATGCCCAAGTACTCGGTGTACACATCAAGTAATCTCATGAATTCCTCCTTCTCAGGGTTGTTGCCAGAGTCACCCTGCAACATGTGAATTTGGCTTTCCAATGCAGTTATGCATTTTCAGAAGGCAGCTCTGTTTTCGTTGTCCACCTGTGTTGTATTCACACAGATTAAGCGGAATAGAGCTGTGGGAGAAAGGAGGGCTCTTATGCATCTTGTAATTCCTAATAATTAGATGTGTATTCAATTTAAGTATAATATAAGTATAAAAAAATTAATATTTAGGCACGATGCCCTATCAGCGGGTACAAAAATTAAATTGAAACACAGTTAAAAAGCTGCTCTTCCTTATGTGTACACAATTTTTTATGAAGACCTATCCCAAGGCCTAGTTCCAAAAAATCATTATTTTCGAACCTCCAATGATCAAATTATAAGAAATGGGACCAGATGCGTAATAGATCGCAAGACGGCTAGACAGAAAGCGACAAGAGATAGGCGAAGACAAACGGCACGCACTCCATGATCAAACTGATTGAAGGAGCCAATTGATGATTAAATTGTATGTACGGAAACCCCGTACTTTAATTCAAAATTAAGTGTAAAAAAGATTCGTTCCGTAGAATAGTTCCTGAATTTCCTAGCCTATCCGTTCCCAGCCTGATCCTAACTCTCCAAAAACAAAACAATACTACGTTTAAATCTACTTAATCAAGGATTAACGTACGCAGCACCCTGTCTGCGTAAAATGTCATTCAAAAAGGTTTGTTCTTTCCCGACACACCTCCCACCTTGATCAGCAATGATCAACAACAAGAAATTGCGAGTCGTCCTGGTCTGCCGGGTCTAACAAGTCTATCCGGTCCATGTCCATCAGGTCTATCAATTGTTTCATAAGAGTTCATTTCCAATACTCTTTTCTCTTCCGGTTCCAACACATCGTTAGTAGCAAGTTCCTTTGTAGTTCACCATTTTCAAGAGTCGACTTCTTTAAATTCTTAACAAATCTTATAACCAGC
>OLMO02000003.1:5383754-5411078 GCA_900291935.2 Cassiopea xamachana | reverse complement strand
CACGCACGCACACACACACACACACACACACACACACACGCACACACACATATACCTGTTTATCCCTTTCTAGACATAAATGATTTCGACCGTACGCCAAGTTTCCAAGGCCACTTCATCAGCACATTTCATTTCTCGTATATCTTCAGTAAATACCAGCGTTTTAAGCAATTGTAAAAACGGAAATCAATTAGTATCCTCCATTAGCTCTTAGTATTCATGAGAAATTGGCTATTGTGATCTTTCAAAGTGTACCACGGTAGCTCTTGAACTCCATTGGTCTAGCGCTAGCCAATAAAGTTTATTAAAACCATCACTTTGAGCATCCAATTTTTTTCATTGCTATTAACGTTATGGCCGCTTCAGGCTCAGGATAAAACTATAATAGCTTATCCGGAGTGCTGTTTCTTCTAGGTTTTCATCTACAGTACGTTCACAAATGCATACGTACTCATCCTATATTTCTCACCTAGGACGTTCATCTTTCCCCTTATCTTAGTTGTAGTCATTATTTGTTCAGTACACTTATACATTTTATATATTTTCATTGACACATAGTTCTAGTTAATTTCTTAATTCTATTACTCCTTTTTTGCTCAATCCTTTCCGCAACTGAATTCTTCAAACTTTTACTCTTTCTGCTCTTTTTTAGTTCATTCTTATCTAAACTACCGCATTAACAAGCACGTTTTGCCACTTCAGAGCATTTATTTCTCTTTCTTTCTAGTGACACATAGCTTTCCTTATTTAGCCTACTGATTTTCTTATGTATTTCTTCTCCACCGCAAGTAAAGGCTTGCATTTCATTTTTCGTTCAAGCTTTCATCGCATCTCATTAATTGTAGGCCAAGTAGATCATCATTCTCATATAATAACAGCTGTATACAGTGCAGAATTGTTTCTATTTTTGCTTTGGCCATACAGAATACGATTTGTCGTTATTTTTTCAATGGAGTGAGTCTCTATTTACAAAAAACTGTAGGCCCATTCATTCTGTCAATAATTGCAATCCATTCCGGGAGTCACGTGTGATCGCACGTGCCCACACGCATAACGTAGCCACACCACTAGCAAAACATCACCAATTACATTACCACTCGCTATCTTATAACCGCACCTGTCAAATATGAACAACTTGCTAGCATATCTGATGCACGGATTTTGAGTCGTGCTTGCAGCTCCTATTTCTTCAGGGCTATCACTCTTGCACGGACGTGCACACGTGTGAACTGATGCTCTATGGCTATGTGCTTGCGGGTTCAGACTGAGATTGAATGCTACATTGTTCAATTTTCTCCCTTTCAATCCACTATTCTTCTAATGTTTCTGCTTTGTTTATTCTCCCTTGGGCTTTCTATTTTCTGCCTGATATGTATGAAACTCAAGTATTCTCATTTTAGTACATGCTTTAACTTAGGCGTTACCCCACAAACAAACTCTCGACTTTTCCTCACTAAACACTTTCTTCCTACTGCACTACTGAAAATACACGTTTTTTTTGTAAGAAAAAGTTTATAAGTAAATGAGGCTCAAATGGTCAAAATTTTGAGAAAATCTTGAAAAAATCACGAGGTTCGATTTCCAAAATGTAGTGTCTTTATTAGCCAAAAATCGATAGTTCGTCGTTATTGCTTTCAAGATATTTAAGATGGAATTCAAATTCAAGTATACAATATTAACAACGAAAGTGTAGACCATTTTAGTCAGTTTATTTCAGCAAAAGTTAAGAAAAATTTAAGAAACTGTCAGGCTCAATTTTGGGAAATGCTACGAAAATTGAGACTGAGGCAAAATGGCGGTTTTCTTATAAAAATCGTGTGTGACTTGCACTACTTTTTGCCTGTTATTTTATGATCGTGAAGATTGGAAGTCTTCCGTTCTGTTATATACCGGACTTGTTGTTTTATACTAGACAGTAATACTAATTAACATACTAAGTCCTATATGTTTATCGGATACATGTTAATTTGTTTGGTTTCTTGTTGCTATTTACCAACGGAGAAACTTGTGAAGATGTTTCTTCTTGTTGTCCTTCAAATTATGAGAAGATCTGAATGATGCTGACTTTCCATGCTACTTGACCCCATAACCTACTTGCATTATAGATCTTGTGAAAAATTGAGATCATACTGATGTGGTTTCCATTTTATTTAGTACTCTATTTTAGTAACTTATTTTAACCAGTTTCATTAGGCTCGCAATTATCCTTTCATTATTCTCGTTTTACCCGTAGCGAAATCAGGCATGCATTTTGCAAGAGACGCAAAAGAAATGCATTGAATGGGTCGCGTGTGCATGTGATATGTACAACAAAAATTCAATGGTGAATGAAAAGGCAAATTTGTGTTTTTTGGAAATTGACACTAGCCATGGAGACATTTGTAAAGTATTAGACAGCCAAGGCAAGTCACGTGAAGTTTTCAAACGAGCTCAGAATGAGATTGGAATGTTTCGCAATAACAGTTCTGGTAGTCAAACAAATTTTATAAACGTAGAAGTTTCTATGGAAGTAGGATGTGAAAATAATTCAAATAAAAACAGCGTGTTAAAGAAAATGAGGAAGCTCCAAAAAGACAACGCTTTAGGTGATGATGAAACTGAACTGTGTCGTGAAGCAATTTTAGGAAACACGATTAGATTCTGCTGCATATGCAAACGACCATTGGAGGAGGATTGCAGTGCTGAATGTCCTGGTTGTAACTTAGATGTATCGTGTAATCTAGAAATTGCTTATCAGAAAAATGATGTGTTGAGCAACAGAGTTTTAGGCCAGAATGTAGAACCTCCCACTTTGAACTTAATTAAGAATCCAGAAAGATCAAGGGACCCTTTAAGTGTTGTCCTGCTAACGAACTGGGAGAATGATGACTTTTACACACCTATCAATTTGCTCAATATAGATGCACATAATGCTGACGGAAACAGGGAAGAATTTTTTTCTCAACATCCCAAAAAGTCAGAGTTATCTAATGAAAGAATGGAAAACCTTGAAGACCACAATGAAAGTAGCGATGGTTGGTTTTTAAGTGCTAGTGGTAGGTTAGAGTTTGGTCCAGAGGAAACACCTCGAAAGAAGAAAGAAAAAGATCTGAAAGTTTATAGAAATGGACCTGTCACGAGGTCAAGAAGTAAACGTTTTTCTAAGTCATCTGAAAGGAAGCAAATAAATAAACCAAAAGGCAGAGATGAAAGGACGACAAGATATTGTAGACATGTATCGCCTTCAATGACAGAGAAAAATGTAGCTAGAAAAGCCGAATCAAGTGGGACTGAAGTAAGTCATCTGGAATTCGTGCGGCCAGATGAGTTAATTTCGACACCAATGCATGCTGGGGGATTTTCAAGTGTTGTCAGAGACATCTTTTCACCTAAGAAAAGCAATGTCAAAACTGTCACTTCATCAAGCCAAAATGATGTTGCAGGCTCAGTAAGGGTCACACCACATAATGATCTTTCCACGTACAATGATTGGTTAATTGACAGTACAACTAAACATCATTCTTCATCGACTTTGCAAAGGACGCCAAAAAAGAAACAAAAATCAAGAGAGATGGGCTTTTAAATAGGATGCATGCTTGTAATTTATTAAATTTCCTATAAATGTTTATATTGATGATTTCATTTATATGAAAGATATTTTAGCCCAGTTTTGTTATAAAACTTAAATTATTTCTGTTTTAAAGAGGTATACTCTTGATATCTTAGGTCAGTTATGAAAATCAGCTCCAATTAAGTCACCCAATTCGTTAGCTGTCTGTTGGCTACATTGACCACAAATGCCAGGTTGTTTTGATCCTGGCGTTTACCTTGATAAGCAGATAATGGTAATACAATCTTGCTCACTCGATTGTCATACCTCTTCTGTTGTCCATGCATTTGAATAGAGTTGTTAATAGCATTTTAAGCATTTAACTCACACCAGTCTGGTGGTATTTTCTTATTACAATATAGACATTTATTGAAGAGATTTATCTGTAGACTTGATGCACGCTCAATAATTATTTTGCTTTTTGTGCAGTATTTCCAACGTAATTATTGTTTTCTAAACATCACAACTACCTTTCTAGAAATATTGAAGTTTCTTATGAAAAATTAATGTTTTAATTCAACAATTTCGATATATAGGACTGCCCTTCGGTGATTAATATAGAAAATATTTCTCTATTACCTTCTTCGAAATTTAGCTTAAGGCAATGTGGAAAAAAGAACTAATTATGCCACAATTCAAATAAACAATATCTATTATTAATAATTCATTTAATGATCACGTTAATGACTCTACAAGATTCGTTGTATACCTAGGCATTATCATGAGCATATATATAACTATTATTTTATTTAATTACGTTTGAAAATCCACAGAAGCTGGCAGCATGGCTTAATTAAATGCTGTGAAAATATTGGTTATGGGAAGCAAAAAAATAATTCTTAACTCTGAAGACGCACCGAGTTGGGACATCATTGCATTTCTGAGCGAAATGAGCTGTTATTTTCGATTTGTGTGTTGTCATAGCACTGAACATTTTATTTTCTTTAACAGAATCCTTATTTTTTACTGCCATATGGCAGAAACTTTGGACAGAATTGCATAATCAGATAGCAGTTTCGGCTCTTGGAGAAATTAAGAAACCTTAGTACTACGTTTCTCAATCCCAATAAATTTAATTCTAAATAACTGTCAATCGCGTAAAGACACAGTAGCATTAAAATTGAGGATCTAGTCTTATGAACTTGTGGATGCATTAGCAGATTCATTTTAGACTTTGCAAAACAGGTTCTTTTTCAAGGAACCTTGGATCTTGGCTAGCAGCAGTAAAACAAGGGTTGTCTTAAGAGTACATGAGTGGTGGTTTATTTTACTGTGAATTACCCAGTATCAATTGCAGATTCCTGTTAAATGACAAAAAAGCTTGAGGTATTTTGGGCTTAAGAGCATTTACTAAGGTTTTTTTAGTGCTTTCTTGCATTTTTACCAAAGATGAATTACTTAAAAGCATATTTTGAACATGGATAAAAGTCAATACAACTCACTCTGTCAAACTTTATATATTTATTTGTTCAAGTATGTATGCTTCATTAAATCTAATAGGTCTGTCTAAGCAGCACATATTACTATGTCTATCCGTTTGTAAAATTCGCGTATATTAGTCATTAATATGACCCCTAATATACATTTATGTACCTTATGTCCTTGTTGCTTATATTCATCCATTGTTTTGCCTACCTTTCATTATTTACTTCTAGTATTTAAGAGGCGTTTCTTCACGCTAGTCACTTCCATTTTCTTTTGATTGTTATGCTGTGTTCAGGGACTGATTTAGGAAATGATTATTGGGGGTATACGACTATGAAAGGTGCTTAGAACAACACCCTTGTGTTGCCTAGATAATGCAGATACATCCATTTCTCATTTACGTTTTTGTTCTTCCATATGCATTTGCTATTTGTTGTAGGAAGGTCTAGCCTTCACTATAAAAACAATCCTATTATTAAAAAACTTAATGTTTTCAAGTTTACAAAGTGGTACGAAAATATCGTAGAATCCACCCAGTGGTATGACAATTTTGGATACGTTGCAGGCCTACAATCTTCCATAACATCCGTTTATGGTGTAGTTATATTGCACTTGCTCTTGTAGCACCAGTAATATTTTCATCGTCTTCTTTCATAATTTCATTAATTTTGGTACGAGATTCAGTTGCGTTGTGGGCCTGGACTGAGCAGCCAAGAGGGGGATAGATGGGGCAAACTGGCACAGGGTATCCGAATCTTAGGGGTCTTATAATTCCGATTGCCTTGAAGACTGGGGCCCGTGAAGTAAGAGCAGTAGTAATTTTCCTGGGTTGATCCCAATTTCATTTCATAAATTTATTTACTGTTGGTATAGAATTAAATAGTTATATAAACTAATTAAAACCAACCTACCAGAACACTAAAAGCAAATCAACAGCTCAATTTACACAGAAAAAAGCAAAAGTGAAGTAAAATAAGTATACCAATAGCTCCTGCAAATGTTGCACGTGCAATGAGCGCCATTCCAGGACTTGATTTTTGTTTGAATATGGCTAAGCTCTGTGCAGTTTTAACTGCATCATTGAGGCTATTCCAGAGTACACTGCTTTTAAGTTACAATGAATTTTTGGGTAGGCGTTTCTGCCTGCCTACCTGCCTCATGCTGGAGCACGTTGTGGTGCATGGTGTTAATGCAGCAGCATCCTCCGTTACACACACACACACACACACACACATTTACCAAGTCTGTGATTTGGCAGGTGGAAGCTCGGACAGTACCTTAATCTTAAAACAGTACACCATCACTTTCTTGGTGAAAAGATCCCACTTAATGCGGAGGATTTAAGTGGTTAATTTTCTTATATATTTCCACCATTAGTTTTTGCAAATTTTTCTTATGACTTTTCAAGTTCCATCTCTTTGCAAGAGTGCATCAAGAGCCTATTCGTTATCACTATTGTACATTAATCTCATTGCACGTTTGGTAACTTATCTGCTGCTTTAGAACAAAACAACCATATCATCTAGGTCGTTTTGGGTTTGGGTACGACAATGTTTTTTGGTTCAAAATTAATAAGCTGGGGATGATATAGGAATCTCCTGGTACACATTTTCTATAAAAATAAACAGCCAGGAGGGGCGTTTCTTCCAGGCTGGAGAGTACGTACAGGAAAAGGCTAAAATAACAGGTTGCAAGAACTAAACCACCGACAGAAAATTGGTTTTAGATAAGGTGCTAATCATCCAACTAATGTGTGAAACATCCTAAATTTTTAAGTCTGGAAACAGGAAATCAAGATAGGAACAGCACTGGGGCACCTATTGAGGAGTTGTGGAAGTAATCTCGAAAAAACAGAGAGGTAATGGTGTACATGGACATAGGAGGATTTTAAACTCAGAGTGGCTGTAAACTCTGTGCCCGAAAGAGGAAATAAATCTGGAGGGCAACTACACAAATTGCTTAAATTTTCTATTATTCTTTCAGAAAAGTTATCCGAATGAAATGGAATTCTACCCAGCTGAGGGGGATTTAGCCCTTCTGGCATCCCCTCTCCTACACTTATGGTGTTGTACTGAACCACTTTTGAGTGGGAGGAAGTACAGCAAAGGAAATTTACCGATAGGATTGATTGCAGATGATTACATCATAGCATACGCATGCCTGGTTAGCAAAAACTTGCTTGCACTGCGCAAAAGAGAAAAACAACAATACAAATGTGAATAGGTGGATTTAATTTCCAGAATTAGCGACACGGTACACAATGAATGAACCACCAACAACTTACCTCTGGCTACTACTAAGGTGTTGTTGTGTCGCCACACATCCCCTTCTTCTGCATGCTTTCAGTGTAGCTCTTCTAATAGCAACTCAAAACCAACATGTTTTTGCGCAAGATGAATAACCAAATCAATCAAAGGTCTAGTCATGAGTATAGAATAATCACTACTCCCTGATTGATAGTTTTTGAATTTGTCCCCACCCCTGACCTTCTGCTAACCCCATTTTTCATTTTCGAGGATATTATGCATGATGTTTAGATTCATCTGAGGTATATTCAGTCAAATCGAATTATGAAAGTAGCTCATCGAAATATGCATGGCCTCTACTTTTTCAACGACTCCCATTTATTCAAGCCCCCTTCATTATTATTTTTCACAATATTTTGCAACCCTCCAACTACTCCTACCCCCTCCAATTATGCGGTATTTCAGAGTACATAGTGCCAATATCCAGCGCCAACCAACAGATACTGCGGGGAAGAGATGTTTTGGAACATAGAGAGTAGTGCTACACACAATATTATAACATCAACTGAATTCATGTTTCTTCTTTTGAAATATGCTAAAATTAGTTGACTGACGACCAGTAAGGCTACACGTAAATCACCAAAGAACAAAACTTGTTTGTGATACGCAAGAAGCTAATCATCCAAACTAATGGGCGACGAAGATCTAGCTAATGATGGCAAGGAAAAGAGCTGTCCCTGATCCCCCACGTCCCCAACGCAAACCCCACAAACACACACAATGTTCTCACTTCAAAGGAAATATTCCTAAACTTAGAAACTTTTCACCTTTCAAAAGATATTTAGCATCCAAAGAATTTTTCAAGGAATTCTGCAAAATTGTCAGAAAACTTGTTGATCGTCATTCAGATCAGAATTTCTCATTATAACATTTCTTTTTGGCCGAAGACGCTGGAGTATTTTCTGCCATTGTCAATTTCGTGGGTGAATAAATAGCAATCTTGAGAACTTTGAAAAAGAGCTTGGAATTGTCAAGTTTTATGTTACTCATTCTAAATTTTATAGAGAATTAATATCCACTT
Organism: Cassiopea xamachana; assembly: GCA_900291935.2. NCBI lineage: Eukaryota > Metazoa > Cnidaria > Scyphozoa > Rhizostomeae > Cassiopeidae > Cassiopea > Cassiopea xamachana. The sequence goes on along the minus strand of OLMO02000003.1, from coordinate 5,402,737 downwards.
TTAAGAGCACAACTTCTTCTTTGAGTCCTGGAGACAGACTTAGCTAAAAAATTTGCGAAGGCGATCTTTTTAAATTCCTGGCTAACTTTGTTATCTATTATAAAATTGACGAGTTTCAAATCACAATTCCACTCCTTTCCATTCAAATAATACTATTTTTGAAGCAAAACGAGAGGGCATTGGAAATCCAAGGAAAGGTTTCGAAATATACGAAGATAACGTTTCATTGAGAAAAGCTAAGCTTAACATATTTCTGAAAGGGAGCAAGCCCATTCTACTCAACAACAACAATCTACTGCCTCTAGAAGTAACAAAAAATATCTCAAAGGGGAAAGCTACAACAATTGTCATATTTAAATATTCAGGAGATATATCAACTAGGTTAAAAACCTCAAGCTAAAAATCTCTTAATTTTCAAGCCTTTAGACTATATAAAAGTTAATGTCACACTGTCCAACAAATTCTAATCCTAAACACAACAATTGATAAATCACATACAATTTAATTGGTCTGCATGATAAAATGGCCTAATATAATCACAAGAACAGCCTCTTGGGGGATTGCTTTAAAACATGCAATTATGATATTTTACTTACAAATTCAAATATTACCTAAGGGTGTTGTGAGTATCATCCCATTACAATGTTCTTATCATCAGCAGTATTCCCACTTATGGTAGGTGAATTTTCTATGGCTTCTTGCGTCTTGCCAATTTCTGTTGCATTATTCTCAGATGGATTTTGGCTATCAATGCTTGGAATCTCATCTTTATCAGCATCCTGGCTATTACCTAGATCTCCTTCACTCACCTCTTTGTCATCATCAAATGAATAAACATCTGGGTATCTTGTGAAACACTCCTGCATTGATCTAACAAAACAGCAAATAAATCACTCTTTGGGAAGTAGAACATATTGAAGAGAACACTCATACACAAAAAATGGAAATGGTGAATTGCTACATAATGCTTGAAAGATGTAGGCTTAAGTGAAATCAGGCATAGTTCTACTTAAAACAACTTTTGAATTTACGATGACACAGCTCCATGCCATGAAATTGAAAATTGAACTGGTATAAGGAACTGGTTGACAAGATTAGCTTTGCAAAACATTTGGAAAAAACAAAGGTAAAGTTGAAGAAGCAGAATTGGTATAAGGAACGGAATTTTCATGTGCCTAAGCTCTGCAAATTATGCATGAATCACAGATATCAAATTCTGTTTCTAGTATGTGATACTTCCAAGGAGAAAAGCAAAGAGAAATATCAACATTCTCTATCAATCAATCAAGCATTTCATGCACTAGACTGTAAACAAATAAGAATTTGACCAGCTGTATATCTTGACATTTTAAAGGGTAATATCTAAATGTATCTTTGCTGCAGAAAAGGTAAGTCTACCAGCATGGCATCAAAAGTGGGGGGGTTACAAGAGTGTCATTGCCAAGAAGTTTTTAATCAGGGAACAAGTAATATTTTAGAAAATTCATACTGATGAAAAATCATGAGCTGCTAAAAATAAACTTTACAAAATCAGTTTCATTACTGCTTTCCTATAACTCTTTTATGTCTATAGTGGACTGATGCACAACAATACTTCAAAGTTTTCTTAACTACTTTTAATCAGCAGGAGAGTTTTGTCATGAATCTGTCATTCCCATGGAGGAAAATGTTGATAATCATAATCATAATCAAAATGTTGATAACCATTGTCAATAATCTGCCAACCATCTTCATATTTACACTTTAGTGAATGCCTAGGTAGCATGTTTCAAACTATTAAGGGTGTCCCACTTCCATAGTCCCCTAGCAAATATACCCCTAATTCTGATTTAATAACAAGTATCATGAGAGAGAAATGGTATGAGTTCATAAAAGCAAATTATTCAATCTGGCACACCTAAATTGATCAATACAATCTGATCCCTTTGGATCTGCTTGACTGTAATGGAAACAGGAGAATGATTCCCTAAACTCAGGGCCACATGGCCCATCAGCCATTCCTTGTAAGCATGGACAATTCCAATTTATTTCACCATCTGGCCTAATTAGCCCCATATGCTCTTCATCATCTTTATCATATTCAAGAGATACTTTAGCAGGCTCATTTGACTCTTTTTCAGAAAGAAAAATTATTGTATCTTTTCCTGAAAAAAGAGGAAAGATCATAAGTGAGAAAAATTAACTCAATCTGTGTAGAACTTATGCAAATAACAAAGTTCACCATATTAAATTGGCAGCAGTTAAAGGATGGGAAAGGGTATAATCTGTCGTAACAAGCCAGTTCTCCTTAGGCTTACTACTGTTGCATCCTACTGTTGCATCTCAAAAAGATGAAGGGTTGGAATAGTAGGGGTGTATAAGGATATCCTGAAAGCTCAATAAATGGGGGTTGGAACAAGTAAGGTGAGTGGAAAGTTTCTCAATCATCAATACCCATGGATTGGTTTTACAAGTTGTTTCATCTGTAAACGAGATGAAAAACTCAAATTCTCAGAATATATAATACTCTATCAAATTGCTAACTCAAAAACAATAATGGGGGAATCTGGAATAAAGGTGTTCTGAGAGGATTCTTTTCACAAAATTAATAAGTGGGGGAGACATTTCTCAGGACTCAAGAGTACTGATAAATTAAATGGGATCATGTACCATGAGGTCACTTACACATCCCTGCTAGAGTGTTTCATACAGCACTAACTTCCTTCACTCTAACTTGCATTCTTGCATTACAGCCTTTAAAGTGCACACAAATAGGCAAATGCCTTCTTTCACAATGAGACCAGAAAGACAAATAAAATTTTTACAGCTGATGCTTGAAAGCAAGACTTGCAAAGTATGGCACCTGCACACTTAAAACATTCTTTATTAACAATCACTTGTACATAACGTTGAACACCAAATGCAGTTTTGAAATTTTGGTTTTTGTGGTTTTGTGCTGCAGTTTGTGCAGTTTCTGCAGCTTTCATAACATTTCATATATAACATACTACATATGTATGAAATGTTGAGAGTTCTACAGATCCAGACTTGCAAACAAGAGATTTTGGATCAAAGAAAGAGTCATATAGCACAAAAGTTTGGTAATCATCAACAGGATTGTAATTGTTCATTCACAACAAAGATTCATATTATTTGGAGAAGATGGTTGTGTGTACAAGTTGACTGGTCCATTTCTGGCCAAGTAGGATAATCCTGAAGCCAGAACAAATATTGATGTTGATAGGTGCTATCCTTATACTAAAAATTTTGAACAAAATGAGTGTGACTGCTGCAGAATTAAGTGAGCTAGGAATCAAACAAGGGGAATGTTTCCTAAATGATGGCAATGGTACATTTCAGAAAATTTTGATACAACTCTGACAACTGTGGAATTAATGAACAATTTTGAACTACAAAACCACAGACAAAAGTTGATTATTGAACATTGGATCACTCCTCCCAGGTATGGGGTACTCGATGAAAGGTTCTTGAAAAAGTTCATGACCAACTTCCAGACTCCTACTCCAATAACACTTAGAATAATTGGTTTCTGGACTGAAATTACTCAATATATCAATTTATGCAATATATTGAGTATACTTATCTATGTAAAAAGTAATCTGGTGTATGCATCTAACTTTCAAGGAATTTTGTTCATACAGATTTTTGCTCAAAGTCGGTTTTGTGGTTTTTGTGGTTTTTAGAGTGCGGTTTTGCAATTTTACTATTGTGAGGCTTTTGACAGTTTTTGGTTTTTGTGGTTTTGAGGTGTTCAACACTGCTTGCAAACCTTGAAAATAGGATTCCATGTATCCTAGAGTGCCAAATGATTGTAGCATGAAATAAAAAGAGGGTTGAAAATTTTCCAGGAAATAAATAACTAAATAATTTGGAGGATTGAAAAAATGGGGGGTTTGGAAAATACAAACCATGTATATATCAATGAACTTCTTCTACATTTGCTTTTGAACACTAAGAGCAAGTGTGAAGAAGAGCGGAAAGAAAGGTGCCAATTTGACTAAGGAAACCTTATAAACTCAATATTGTCAAAAGTTATAATTAGGGGGGTCAGGATGATGAAGAATGCTGCTAACTTTTTAGAAAGGGAGGTGTGACAGTCTATATTTATATGAAGCCAAGCAGACAGGGCCATAGCTAACAAAACTTTGTAACAGACACCATTATTGATAGGCACCAGTAGCAGCTATTAGGGGGCAAGGGGACAAAGCACCTCCTCAGGTGCAATTGAGTTGACAAATTCTTGGAAAAAGTAGGTGACACATTATTTAAATAGAAAACCACATATTTGCTTGTGCACTACTTGTGAAAAACATTAGGTGACCACATGAGGCAAGGAGAATGAAACTGGGGGTCTGGGGGCTTGCCCAAAGAATTTTTTTGTAAAATGGCACCAACTAGAAAGTTGGATAAGCTCTTTCTGCAAAACAGGAAAGTATATCCTTTCAATGTTTCAGGAATTTGAGTAAAGCATAAGCTTCCATCGGTTATTTTCAAGGTGTACACTTGACATGCAGAATTTTCAAAAATGCACCTTACCTGCCATAATGAGGAATATAGCAGCTGCATGTATGTAACTTTGCATGTGCATGGGTGTAGTCAGTGTAGCTATGGGGTGGGGTGGGGTGTGGGTGTGGCCAAACTAGCCACAACTAATTCTCTCAATGAATACAAGAGTAGTTCTTATCAGCTAAGTTCAGTTTTGTCTAGATGTAAGTGCAAGGAACATGGTTCTGCACGCTTTTATTCCAGTGCGTGCACACGTTTACATACTAACTGCACGAATGCACGCGAAACCTCAAATTACTAGCACGCACGAGATCTCCAGGAAAACTGCCATATTCCTGAGTTGGCCTACGTGATACCTCAGCGAAATGTTTCTGGCTGACAGGGATTGCAGTGATTCTAATGCCCAGATTGCATTTTTCTTATTTTATTTAGCACGGGAAATACAATTCGATATGACGAGTATGGGGATGGAAGCAGTCAAGTTGGCGCGGAGGACGATCAATGCACCAACTTGAAATCTGGAAGGCCCTGTGCAGTACGGATAAGCAAATATTTGCAATCAAGGAAACAATAAAGAAATGCTCTCCTATTGATCAAAAGCTGTCCTCCTGTGGCAAGCAGTATCAGGTAATCGTGGTTGAATTTTAGTAAAAAACGAGTTACTATTGTGCCAAACATCGCCATCCTTCTAGGACTATTGCAATATGACATACAAAAACACGAAAATACAAGCACACCTTGTTTTCGTTGGTAAGACATTGATGCAGCTGCAGATCTCTAATTTTGCATTAAGCTTGCCGTTCTTTTTCAGTGGCAATGTTACTTAAATATAGTTCAATGCTTCATCCACATGAAATTATAAGTTGTTGTTGCTGCTATTGAAATTCTCCTCCATAGTGACAAATGCGCAATTATTAATCCATCAGAGTCTGTGAGCAGGCTTGTCGTTGAGAGGGGATCAGGCAGCTCAGCCTCCTTCTTAAAATTTTGAATTTGAATTTGAAGGAACACTCCCAGTCATAACATTTTCTTCACATTATACCATGTATCAACTTATTCTTATCAAACCAAATATTTCTGCTCTTATTGAAGGGACAATAATCTTATAACTAGCTCACATCCACAATTTTAGATTTTCATACCACTGTTTGAAACAGAAACAAACCAGTAGCATTCATATCCACATAAAGCACTGATAACTATATTGCCAATTTGCAGGGTTTCATTTCATGTTCGCTTCAATACTTTCGATAAACGCGTAGGTCCCTGCCCTATTCGTCAGAAGGATAGAGTTTTCATTCTTCCTGGAAAAGTTATGATATTATTTATTGTACTCAGCTTTTCAGATCAGTACCCCTTCTCCACACAGAAATTAGCGGTAGCAGCAATTTTAATTCTATCTTTCAGAAAGGCTTTTTCCAACATTCTAGAGGGTGTAACCCTCAAAATTTTTCCTGGGGCAAGCCTCTAGACCCCCAAAGTGTTTGTGGTTAGAATTCCCAATAAGTATGTCTCTTCTTTTCAACACGCACTTTGTAGTTGCATGGCTTGCTTTGCGTCGAGGATAAGTAAAGCTTGCAAGCCTCCCTTTAATAAAAATTTGATAGTTTTTGTTTTTATTACTTTGGTGCTCAGGAAAAATTCGCAGAATGAATCTCCGTCGTGAACAGTATATCTGATAAGTATTGTTGCAGCAATTGATTTCTATCAATTTCCCTATCATATTATCAATCTCATTTTTGTAGGACAAAAACCTCTTAAACCCCCAAAAGTATATTAACATTACGTCCCTGTTTGCAAAGGTTCACTTTCCAGCGTTTTAAAGGGTGTAATGGTAACAATTTTTCTGCAAGCGAACCCTGACCCGCGTTGCGACTTTTATGAAACTATAAAAGGCATTAGTTACATTACAACCAGCGTAAATGGCTTGGTGATTAAAGCATTTGTGATCGGAGATCTCCAGCTCCTTCCTTTCCCTGTGTGAAATAATCTGTTCGTCGGCATATTTTCTAAATCTTCGGCACTTATGCTCTTCTAAATTTTTTCGGCATTTGAGCTTTTGGTATCTAGCACTACCCCTGTTGTTTTTTGCTAGTCTTTCCTTTCTATCCCATAAGTATTTTAGTGCCGTTTTAGCTAACTTGTTGTGCAAGTGTACATTATTCCAACTGTAAACAATGTGATAATAATAAAATATATCTACCAACTCTAGCATTGTTGGGCTAACTTCTTGAGTTGATCAAAAATGCATTCCATTTACTCTGGAGTGTGCTGGATACAGTTTTGCTAAATCTAGGCTCTCTTGTGATCAACCAGTCTTCAAACGGTGGCATTTGCACACACAAGATTTCTTCAGGGGCTCATCCAATGCAAACTCAACTATGTAGTTGTACACATGTACTTGAAGTACACTTGTAATGAAAGCGTTTACACATTTAGCATGCCATTTCTTGTATTTCAAAACATGCATGAATATCTTTTATATTTACACGCAGGGGTAGAGCCAGCCACTGATGACTGCGGTGATGTTAGCATGCCATGCCCTTAAACGACCACGCCCTTTGGCTGTTACCCCAATTTTACTGTTAGGTAGTAACCACACTAATTTTTACAACAGTGTACAATAAATGTCTTGACAAGTGTGATGAAGGGTCGAGTATGAAAACAGAATCAAGTCCCTCACCCCAACCCTCGAAATTTTTTCCTCGAATTTTAATGAATTAGAAATTGACGTTCAAGAGACCTAGGGAACATGTGTCTAGTCCTCTACGTTGAGACCGCCACTATTTTCACTCCCAAAATCTTGCGAAGAACTGCTATGTTAGCAGGCGTACATTTTGTAATTCAGCGCTTTCTCCAACGCTCTGTTTTTACTGTTAACCCCGTAGCTATGAAAGTGCTTTGCCCCACAGTTCAAGATAATATTGCGTTATCCTAATCCTCAGAGTTTTGCCGAGGACCTTATCCTTTTTATTCGTGAATCTGGCAAACTGAGATAGTATAAGAACCAAAGCCGACAATTTGCTTAGGGTCAATCGCTAGATACTTAACTCTTGAATAGTCGGCTACGGATAGAAAGCCTGCAAGACTACTTTTATTTGAATAAGTAAATGATTTGATCCAAGCAGATATTTTCAGGAGATGATTCTTTGTTGCTTCAGGTTCATACAAGGGTTCTAAGGATAGATTTAAATTCTTTCATGTGCGAATATGGTTTGTGATAGATTTCCTTCTCTAAGAGTGGGTTACAATAATCGGGAATGTGCCGTGACATTTTCCATTGAGGGGGGTGCGTTTTGACCAACTGCTGCTACTAAAAAATGTCATGGGACGCACTGTGGCCAACTGTCTTGCAGCATTGGTGACTTTCACCAACTTTCTTGCAATGTCAAAAATAATGGGGGCGTGACACCCCAATGCCCCCCAACAGGCACATCATTGGTCTTAATAACTAAACGAACCTGCCATACGCACATAGATTCACAAAAGGATATAGTGGACAAGAAAATTTCTCTAATGACATAACGGATACACTCGTAGGCCTTAGGGATTTGAAAAAACCCATCCCATCTTAGTTTTGACAGCAAATAATGCAGAGACGTGCCTCTCCAAAACGTCTGGTGGGCCCCGTGCGATTTCGAAAGCTTGGCGGGGCCCTAGGAGTTGCCCTAGCTCAAACTTTTGTCTGTAGCGCAAATGGATTTCCGTGTATACTTTCATGCGTGCTTGCTTCTCTACATGAGAAACTTTTCCTTTTCTTTTTCAGATCAATGACCCCTAAAATCTGGTGTTCGATTTAAAAGCCTCAACTTAACTGTTATATTAATTTAGTTATGACACAATATGACAAGTTCAATGGTATAGATGTAACAGTTGCTCATCTTTGCCAGGTGTGTCAACAGCTACACATATACAGATGGGCTTTTGCTGACCACACGCAGTAGAGCAAGAAGCAAGCTATTCGAAATACAATGAAAAGGAATTCGAGAAAGTCTTTGAAGATAAAAATATTTATGAATTACTCGTCTTTTTATAAGAATTTTTTCAGCTCAGTATACACTTTTTTTAAGAATAAAGTTTATAAGAACATTCAAGTTCAGAATCGCTGAAACTTTAGAATATTTTAAGAATAATGCAAGTCTCAAGCTTCATGAATACTTAGAATTTTTATATATTTGAGCTACAGTACTACTTGTAGATTAAATTTTTCACTATTGATACAAAATTGGTTTTCTGCTTCACTTTAAGCTTGCTTTATGATGAAGTAAGACATCAATGAAGATTTGAATATAATCCTTTGATTTTCAGATTTAGTTACACAGTCGATATTTAAGAACAATGTAAGAATCATCTAAGTGAGACTTTCTTGGCAACAATTTTTATGTTCCGATGTTTTGCAGAAGCATATACACAGTCAAAATGTCAATATCAAAATAAAGAAAAAATTTCAAAACTGCCTGTGAGCTTGAAATAATATTATAAATATGCTGTAAATAGCAAAAACCATAACACGGATATCATTGATATCACAGATATCTCAACTTTCTTTGGTCTCAAAATTTTGATAAAAAAACTTCCTAACTTTTTGAGCAGTTGCGTGTTACTTTCTTATAAACTACTTTTTTATATAAGACGCGTAGGCCTAATTCACATAAACATACCACATTCAGCGGCACAAATCCAGCGATAGTGTAGACTTGGCAAGAGGCACGCAGGAACCATTGTGGGGTAAGGGGGGCTGACAGGAGCAAAAATATACCGACTTACATTGGAATCTCTTTAGGACACAGCCTAGGATAGGTACTTCTTTAGGACCCTAGACACCTCTTTGAGACGTTTTCGCTCCATCATTTAGTAGGGCCTACTATATTTCACACAGTTAATATAGGTGGCTCTCTCTTTCAATCATATATTGCTTGTTTGTGTAGCTTATTTGATCTCCATTGTCTCACATCAATGTCAAAAAAGGATTCTATTGCACTTCAAAAAGGGCACTTGTCCTCCCCCTGCTCCCCCAAATGTAAGGCAGGAGGGGGACTTGCTCCCCTCTGTCCCCCACTCTCCGGCGTCCCTGCTTAGCAAAACTCAATTCTGGAAATTCGGTCCCAGGTAGAATATTTGCTAGTCTCAAACACAATTAAATTGACCCCCAACATTACCATTTGCACTCTTTGCCAAATTGATGAGTGCAATAAATCTGTGCAGTTACTGCATGCAGCATGTAGCTTTCACGAAATACAGGTATGTGAACCAATTTTATGTTTCTATATGCTTTTACAGTTTTATTTCATTCCTAAATTCAAGGCTTCATCTTTCCACGACCTAAAGAACAGTTGAGATTTAACTGCGTATAAACTATGCACTTTTTATAAGAAAGAAGCTTCCTGCCTTCAACCTCGATGCTTGCTCACGTGTTATCAAATCAATCATCACGTGTTTCCTAACTGTCTCTTCAATTCTTAAGACCTCCAATAACAGTAACAACCCAGACTAGACAACTATGATAACAAATTGGATCTTCGGGTTCTGTGTAGCATGCAATGGATGTTACTTCTACGTTGATAAGAGATTTCTTGCAGAAATGGTTTTTCGAATTATTATTTGAAATTCAGCCTACCTGTGGTTCTTAAGTACTTCTCAATTTTGGCCAAATTCAACTTCATGTTTCTTATAGACATGTTTCATATGCAATAAAAACGCTTGCTAGGGTATCTGCATTTAAGCTGCACAACTAAATAATATGCAAACCGCTGAGATAAATTAGCCTTTGTTTGAAATCCATCTCAACTTACAATTTTATTTTAGTCAAGCTGAGAAACTCTTTCAAATGCAAGTAGATTATTCCAAATATCAACCAGAATTAGCATCATTATATCAATATTCACTTGAAAATAGGATAAGGAACTGCTTATTGTTTATGTATCAGGTTGGGGCTGAAGAGAAATTGTTTGGGTAAAAGATTTTTCAGGCAGCTTTAAGGTTGAGTATGTAATTTTTTGTCTTATAAAGGTTGGGTAGCATACTTTTAGTAGCTCTATATTGGTTGGGTAACTTATTTTTATAGTGCAGAGGGTTGGCTAAAAAAGATGATTACCCAAATAAGCATTTCTAATGGACGGTCCCTAATGATTTCCAAGCAAACCAAGAAAGTGGCTCTTCTTCGGATGAAATATTCTGCTCGTCCACCTATTACATCTTAACGTGACAAATTGTCCACCTAGTGTTGAGAAGCTTTATTCATCTTTTACAACAATCCATGTTTTGTTTTGACCTTTTTAGGATACCAAAGAAGTTCAAGAAGGATTGTATTTGGTGTCTTTACAATATTCTTCAGCTTAAATTATTGATGTGCTAATTACTATATGTTTTTGGGCTTTCAGCAAAAGTTTCTAATATAAGGAGCTGCTTTGCTTAATTTTATTTTCTGTTTGCTTCATTGAGCATATGGATGAAATGAGAACTACACATACTTAAGCACTCCTACCCCCAGTAACGGAACTTTTCCTGTTTTCCCACTTTAATCTGAACTGTTTAAGCTGTCATCCAATGTTCTATACATAATGTAGTGGTGAACATTCAACTGCATTAGAGAACCAAGTTTTATTCAATAAGAGCACAATACAGAAGAGAAAAGAACACTGTTAAAAGCAGGTCTACGTTGTTGTCATGCAGATTTTTACCGTAGCAATTCTTGCGTTGCTTTGAGGATCTATTTTTTGCTGTTTAAGACAACTGACCATATGTCGATTATGTTGTTCTGTAAAGAGATTCAGGGGTGCCTACGCTTATGGAGCAAGAAGGGCATGGATTGTCCTTCATACTGAACCCTTCCCACCTATCCTATCTTATAAAGGGGTATTTTCCGGCGTTGTAGATAGCTCAGTCCAAGGAAATTTTTCTGGGGGTAAGCAACCAGACCCCTATCTTCACTTCGTATAACTATGAGACCAATATACTATTAACATTGGTTTTCAACCAGAGCTGCACGGAATCCTAGGGCTAAACCAGTACAGTTCAGGGACTCCGCCTGAAGATACGCAAAGGCTACGATTGACACTACTTTTTATTATCTTGCGCAGATATGAGCAGGGGCTTCTCAAGGCACTGGAATCTTTTCTTAGGGTTCCGCTCCAGCAAAGAGGTTGAAAACCATTGTACCATACATTGTTCTTTTTCAAGAGAGTTTGAGGACCAAAATCTTCCCTGTGGAGGAGCTTTCATATACATAGATGCACCCATAGATGCACCCACAGAGAAAGCTTTGCCCCTGCCTTAGGTACGCGCAGGCATCCCTGCGGAGATTCAGAATTGGGGGTAGATGTTGTTGACCAATGGCAAGCTGCGTAGCCACTCTTTTTCAGCGAAAAACGGATTGGATGCTCTTAACTCAATCAACTCCCTGAAACAACTAGGAGGGAATTGACTGACCTGTGTGGTCAGTTACAAGCTTCGTTAGAAGTATAAGAAAAAGATGATTCTGATAATGCAAGAATGATTATGAAACGTATGTAATTGTATGGAATTGTAGTCTTTCCTTTCTTTGTCATCTCTGTTTGCTGTTATTCGTTTTCTTTTTGCGTAAGGTTATGGGGTAGCCATAGTTTTTGCTCCCCCATTGCATTGTCTTAGTAATATTGTTAAGTAGTTTTAAGTATTGTAAGTTGCTATGTACAATTTTCTTTCTTTCTTTTAAATATAAATATATAACTACATATATATATATATATATATATATATATATATATATATATATATATATATATATATATATATATATATATATATATATATATATATATATATATATATATATATATATATATATAGATTCTTAAGAAAAAATTTCAACTCCTAATTTATATAGGTTGCTATAGAGGAGAAACAATTTATTGTCCAATAAATACAGTGAGATTGCATTAAAATGTATTGCACGGAGCTATGCTATCTGAACAATTTTTAACCCAACCGATTCCTCTTAGGTGCCAACCCCTCTATAAACAATGAACAGCTCCTAAGCCAGCTCCAAGCCATTTGTACATGCAAAGTGTTCCAACGTGTTTACCAGCAATCATGGTATAGTTTGCGTTCATGGTTAGATTGATGGGACGTTGAAGCAAACTTGTTGTAGAAGTGCACGTGCACTTTCAACGTGGTAAAAGTGCATATGGCCTATCTCCTCACAACCTACAACAAACACTAACGCAAAACGATACATAAAATCATTTGCAAAAATAATCGATTAGGAAATTTTTGATGTTTGGTCAATATAAATGTTTTGATTGGTAAGACAACAGAACATCTGAGTGATTTCAGTTTTGCTTACTATGGGTGGTTCAACCCATAGGAATATGGCTATTATGTCAATCTAGATCATGTGACTTCTAGCTACATATTTGAATTGAAGGTTCCTAATGCTCATAGCAGATCAATTGCTGAGAAAAGTGAACTTCAAGTTATGATAATATTTGATATAAAGATATGAAGCTGCCTGGAATATCATTAAATCTAAATTTAATGAAGTTTTCTTTTTGCATTAAACAGAAATTCTCAAATATTCTCCGCACACTCTATCATCTTCTTTGTTTCTCTTTCTCTCATTCCGTGTATGATGGGGCCTATGACTGACTTTAATGGCCAGTTGATCACTCTGCAGCTGCTTAAAGGAGGTTATTGAGTCGGAAACACTCAACTCAGTCTGATACCTCAACAGTTACTAGGCAGAACTGTAGCGTGAGGCATTGAATCTAGTTTTCGATGAAGGGGCCTTGTTGGGCACTTTACTACAAGTCATCAATATCTGTCCTAATTCTAAGCCTCTTCTTAAAAGTAGTTGTCTCTTCGTACCAGCTCACCACCGCGTGAAGGTCTTCTACCATAGGTTAGCCACACTCAGTCAGCGTCATCATCTTGTCTTGTCTCGTTCCCATTTCGCCTACGAAGGGGGCCTAGGACTGACCCTAGAGTCAGTTTTCGCCTGTCATTTATACAAAAGAGGTGATTGAGTCGGCTACACTCAACCCACTCTATTACCTCAACAGTTACTAGGCAGAGCTGTAGCGTGAGCCATTGAATCTGCTTTTCATTGAAGGGCAGTTATCTCTCTGTGCCCACTCGCCACCACGTGGAAGTCTCCAACCATGGGCTAGCAGCATCATCATCCTCATCCTCATCATCATTATCATCATCATCACCATCATCATCATCATCATCATCATCATCATCATCAGCATCATCATCATCATCATCATCATCATCATCATCATCATCATCACCATCATCATCATCATCATCATCAAAATGAACTGGAATATAGTTAATTAAGGCCTAATTTAGAAAGTTATTCATGCTTTAGAAAATTGAAAACATACTTAACTCTTTTCTATAAGAATATCGATTTTTGCTGAACTTCAAAATTCTTAAACTTTTTAGCTATAAACCTTAGGTTATTCTTAAATTATATTCAAACATCAAAGATGTAACTACGTCCGAGAATCAATGGAATATATTCAAATGTTTCTTGATTTCCCATTTCTTTATGACACAAAGCAAAAATGGAACAAAAAAAATGAATATTATACGGACAGTACAAAACTTAGTCTATCAACAGTACTATATTTTGAATGCATAAAAATTCTGCGCTTCGATGAAGCTTGGGTCTTGCTATATTCTTAAATTGTTCCTAAATTTCAGTGACTCTGAACATTCATATCATAATAAGCTGTATTCTTGCAAAAATATTTGTAGACTGAATGCTGGATGCAATGTACTCTTCTTTGTAAGAACACGAGCCTGAAATTTGGTGGAAAATTAAGAACAAATTGAAAACAAAGCCTAGCCTGAAGCCTTGTCGTAAAATACATTTTTTGAAAACGATGCAGAAGATTTGCACTAGCAAATGGATATGAAATGCTCTTCCTTTGCTTATCTGAAGAGACTTGACAGGCATGAATAGAGGCCCAGCTTCGTTGTAACATATTTGGCTCTCAATCAATCAAGACATCCAATGTTGTCTTGTAGGTGATCATTCTATGTGTTTCTAAATGGCCTACACGATACTAAGATAAGAATAAATGAATGATTCAGCCTCAAAATTTTGGAAAAATTAAGAGCAGCCAGATTGAACCTCAGTTTTACTGGTTCTTAGAAAAAAAGAGTGTAATACATTGTTAAAAAAGCTGAAAATAGATATAGATAGAAACTGAAGTCAATAGCTTCTTCAGTTGTATACTTTTCCGACAGTCAAACGTCAAGAATGCATATTTTGGACAAGATCCACTATCATGTTTGTTACAATGTTCCAGTTTTGCATAAACAGTCATCAAAGGTTGCTCTTTTCAAGATGGAAGTCAAATTGACAGGATAAGACATTTCTCTCCATGTACAAGCTTTTTTAAAAGAAACCATTTTGTAAGAGCCGAAATGTCAATTGCCAAAATATTTAACAGCTTATACTCCCAACGGAAAAAACCTAAAGAAATTTCCTATTTATTTGTGCTTTTAGTCTTGAGTTCTAGCCAGAATTAAAGGAAAAATTCAAAATTTTAATGTTTCCTTGTGTCTTTACCATTTTTGTGCAGGGCCGCCGAGAGCGGACAGTGGCAACTTGCCCCAGGGCCTCGCTGCCCAAGGAACCTCATTACACTCAGTGCTTCAAGGTCTGGGGGCCTCATTTAGTAAGCCAAAAGTAATTTTCCATAGTTAATTTCTAAACCCTGAAAATTTCCTGCTCCTTTCGCTCGCAGGGGGCCTCGTTTTCCCTTTCTCCCGGGCGCCTCTGACTTCTCTCGACGGGCCTGACTATATATGTAGTAAAAGTTAGGAACCAGGAAGGAACTTTTAGTCCTAGAAGTAGATAAAAAGAGGTCCAAAAATAAAGAAATTTTAGAACTAGGCCTTGAGCTAGGTTCCTCATAAAATAGCATATATTTTGACAGGGAATATACCAGTTCTATTTTGTGAATAGCAGAGGTGAGTGGCAGAATGTGACGCGCGCATACAGTAGCTGAAGTGAATACGGAGCACATTGTCATCCCTGTTAGAATACAGCTTAAAATAACGTTTGATGTGATAAAAGACTAAGTCATTGAGCCCATAATTGCCGTAAAAGTTAGATGTATCTTTATAAAGACTAGAAAGATAAGTACTTTTTAGCCAATCAACGACTCCAAGGGCCATCTGAGGCCACGTATTATCCAATCAACATCAAGTGCTTATCCGTCAGCTTTTGTCAATGGCTTACTCTTTTACGAGATCTTTAGATTTAATAACCTGTCACGAGCGGCCGATTGCCCGCTCGAAGGCAAGTTGCCTAGCAAGAATAAGCCGCAAGCATGCCCATTACATTTGGTAGTTCTTTTGGTGGAAAACTAGACCCCATGCGTTGTTCAGAATATGTCTCTGCTGGAAAAATCAGCTACCATGATGATTTCTACTATTGTGGTCATAAATGTGCTTGAGCTATCGTAGAAACATGGTATTTTAGTTTAACAGCTTTCTTTCTGGTACGTCTTGTGCAGACAAAACTGTCCAACATATTTAAGAAAATTGTGGTTTCTTGCTTAATTTTCAAGTCGTACTGCATGCAAGAGATACTTTGTTGAGCAGTACTTAGCTGCGCAAAAGCAGTAAATTTTGAGCTATAGATACGTCTCTTTCTCATTGCCACAACTGTCCCGCAAGTCGATAAATTTATTTTTAAGTGGAATAGACGTCTTATCTTGAAGCCAAGGAAATCTTGCAGACGTCTGCTAACGCTTCAAGCCCCTTACGACCTAGTTTCTGAATCTCTATAGAAACTGCATCTCCAAAATGTCTTGTTATTATTCCAACTTATATTGGCATAGTGTAGCTGCTCGTATTCTGAAGTCTGGAGGAAAATAAAAAAGAAATTCACACGGATTGCTTGTGAGTTTCTTTACCAGCTCACCTGCCAGTTCTCACCTATATGTCCTAACACTATCACATCTCGAGAGCTCCATCCTTCCCACTCATCATAACTACATCCTTATTACTTACCATCTATCATTTTGCCTGTCACATTTCGTTGTAAATTTTATTTCGGTAATAATAAAACAGACGTAAATTCTCTACACCTTGAGACCTGTGGGCTCTATTCTGCAAATAAGAAACGCCGTTTGCTCACGTATGCCCTTATTAGTTTTTCTTTAACTATTTTTGTATGGCTTCAGAATGTAGTAAAATTGACTATTTATTCCTTAACATTGGGCACAGTAAGCGTATCAGCTGCATGGTGAAACTGACGGTGCACTGCGCAGTTAGAAGAAGGTATCCAGTGGAGCTTTCTGTTGTGTTTTGCCAGCATGTTTCATTTTTCTTTGCACAGTTCGATTTCAAAGCTAATCGGCCTTTAAGACATAGTGTCATACGTTGGATGGAGAGATGAGGATCAGCTATTATTACTGGTCTGTATTGGTAGCTGTTTGTTGATTATTTTGTAGCTAAAAGTCAGTTTGTGATGCAGTAGGTTTATCAGATATTATCCGACATTTTCATACTCTGATGAGTGTCGGACGAAAAAAGCTTTTAAGTATGTCAAAAGAAAGTTGCCGCTTTTTCGTGCCTTTTATCTTAGCATTGCCAACAGTTCAAGATGATGCATTTAAAATTTGCCGTAATTTTCACATGAATTTAACGAGGAGACCTGGGGGTGCTGAAGTACTTCTATGGACGGGGGTATACTTGAAATGATCACAATTAAAACCAGTTGTTTTCATATTGCGGCCTTTGTATTATCTAGCTCAGTGAGAGGTATGACAAATAGACAAAAACTGGACATAACGCTGTTCGTTCATCATTCAATGTCCGAAACAGTAAGCAGATAAGACTCCTTTGTTGTATTTTAGTCTTTGAAGCAGAATTTGGATAACATCGAAGCACAACACTGGAGCAAGCACGCCTTAAACATGGACAAGCCTACTTCAAAGCGAAAACTCAAGTGGCCTAGTATTTGGAGCGGAGCTTTGATGTTCATCGTCGCCATGTTGGGGTATAGCCTGGCGTTTTTGCCAACCGTGTCTGGGGAAGATAAATCCATTGGAAACTGTCCGAGTCTGTGTACATGTAGTCAAGCAATGGTAGATTGCTCAGGAAAAGATTTGAAGACCTTTCCAAGTTCTCTTCGGATCTCTGTCAAAATACTGTAAGTATAGTTTAGTCATACACTCTCGCTAACTTTTTGCAAAGCATCAGTTTGGTATGATTTTCTTTATGGGAATTCATTTCCATCTGTTGTCCTGTTAAAGTCAGTTTGTACGTGGCAGAAATTTTTGGTGTAGTATGCTCTATGAAAATACCGTTGCCTCAGTGAAAGCTACAATCATCTGAGGAAAATAAGCCGCTAATTTCTCGTTTGTGTAGGCTTTCAACTGATCGTTCATTTTATGAGGAGTGAAGACAGTAATTAGGTGGTAAATAATCCTTCGGATTTATGTTCAAAATCATATAAATGATGTGGCTCAGGTTGGTTGATGAGTGTATTGATTGGTTGCTGAGGGACATTTTATATCGATTAACGTTGTATTAGCTGTAGAAAGCGCTGCATTTAAGTGTAGTGTAGGGCTTATCAGAGTGGTACACAATGCAGTTCATTATGGAGATAATAGATTTTTATTTATGAACATCCGTGCAAGAGCCATACCTAGGACAACTGCAGACTTGGCGAGAACTCTCTAGTAGTTTACTGAGATTGTTTCAAAATGCTGTCTGTTGCTAATGCTTTCCTGTTTGTTTTGTGAAGTCAAGAAAGTAGATATCTCACCACTGAGAATTCTAGCCTATCGACTTGAGTAACTCTTCGAAGCAACGATTTAGATGATAAAACCTTAACACAATGCTATATTTGATTCACACTTTCCATTCTTATGAAGCTAAGATGTCCTATGTAATGTTAAACTTCCAAATTTCGTTATCAGCACGGAGAGGTCGCTTATTTACATTGTTGAGGTTCGCCCTTTTATGACCTGAACATTGCAAGTGGAAGCTTATCTTTACTTACGGGACTCTTTGACAAACTCTTGATAACTTACAAAATAATTAATGCTTGAAAATCTGCATCATCCGTAGATTTTTCGATAATTTATGACTGGCTCATTCGTCTTACATCGTAAAGATGTTATATCCAGAATTTACAGTACTTTATTGATCAGAACTACATCTTCAGGGCATCTGTAACACTTGTAAATGAAGTCACAGCACGGTATTTTGTTTTCCACGAAGCATCATTTTGTTTCAATTAAATAAATAGGCTGACCAAATGTAATAGTCATTAGCAGGTAAAAGCAACACATAAATTGTCACATTGCAATAGTGTTACAACTGTAGCTTTCCTTTTGGATTATAATTCCTTTCAGATTAAGCAATCTTTCACTGAAGAAGTTAAATATGTTTAGCTAAAAATTGACCCATATATATGTATATATATATATATATATTTATATATATATATATATATATATATA
>OLMO02000003.1:5354859-5383686 GCA_900291935.2 Cassiopea xamachana | reverse complement strand
ATATATATATATATATATATATATATATATATATATATATATATATATATATATAATGTGCATAATACTTTTACATCTTCAAGTCATAAATTCCAGGAGTCATTAATCCATATCAAAAATTCAGTTCAAGGAAGATAGGAAACATCTTTCTCTTGTTGTGTTACATATCAGCTATTGTGCACAAGCTACCCTACTCTTCAGTCCATTTCCATTTATACCATGATATGTTCCAAATAGCTGCAAGTTTGCAACTGCTTATAGACAGATGCAATGCCCTGTTTTTCAGATAGTAAATTTAGAACCTGACTACTTAGATTTACTACCCTACCCTGTTACTAACTTACATTTATTAACCACAATAATACCCTAACCCTAACCCTAACCAAGCATACTAACTAGCCAAACTACAAGCTTAGATTTACTAACTGTAAGTACTTAACCTGCTAGCTATCAGGCAAGCTAAGTAAATCTTATGCACTGTCTTATCCCAATGCACATAGTGCTGCTAATGATTGACAGCTGATTATATGCGTACTTGCTAGGTAGTCTAAGAACATTTATTTTTCCTATTTTGCTGCATACCAAAAACTCAAAGAAAACATGCTGTTCAGAATAGTAGAATCCCAGCTTTTCATTGATAATGTAGGAAAGTTGAAAAGGAAGTGCAAGTCCCAACACTGTTTAAATACTCTAAAATTGTATTTACAGTTTGAGAGCATTTTCTTAACATCTCTTTTGCTTTTTATTTTTCAAATGCCTTTGATATATTTTGTGTTTACAGTAGTTCTTGTAGGTTTTTTTAGGATTTTCAGTTTTATCTTTTTGTACATGTGTTATCTGATTGAATTGTCTGTTTGAAAAACTGCTATTTTGAAAGATCATTTGGGCTTTGTAATGAAACTTAAGCACACTGATGCCATATGGATAAGGCATGGAATCCTCTTATGAAAAGAATGACCAATTTCTCACATTTCATATTATGTACCAGCAATCTACCTTTCTCACCTTCCATCCAAATTAAAAATTTATGTCAGTACAGGTTTCAATGAATATGCTGTGAAATGAATTAATTTGACATTTCAAGGACCTGGACAAGTAAAAGCAAAGTGCTTTTACATCTGCTGTGTGTTTTCTCTTGCATTTACTTAGACTGTCTAGGGAGCACTCATATGACAGGAAAATGTTGAAAAAAATTGGCATTCCATCCTTGAGGGAGATGATTGTATTGCCAATTCCAGAGCTGTTGGCCATTTGGATAAAATTGCCAGCTTTGTTTGCATAAGGAAGTGTTTTGTTATTCATTAGGTCATCCCAGAAGATAAATTCAAATGAGAAAATTTTTGCTCTGGAGTCATTGAAATTGAAGGATTTGATTTTTGTAGTTTCTCTTTGTCCGTGGAGGGGGGAGAGAAAGACAAAATGGGTGTTTGCAGAGTTTAACTTTGTTTACTGTTTATTGACATCAGTAATTAATATCAAATACATTGGTGATAGATACTGTTTTACTAATTATAATGGTATGACCTAGTAATAGAGTTAAAGTAGTATTATGAACAACAAATTAGTACAAAGAACAGAAAACTGCTAGGGATCTCGAGGCTATAGAAGAGAGGGACCTGTTGGACTTAGTCTCTTGCTTATTGTAGGTGTGCAGCGTCTCTTCTCTTTTCTACCATGCAGAAAAGATCTATTTAATGCTCTCATATGCATGCCATTTACCTCATTTATACATTTCTATCTAGAAAGGATATACCTTCATATTCAGAAAGGTGTGTCTTTAGAGTTATGGGGCATGGTTAAAAACAATTTCCAGGAAGCAAAGTGGTCTATACCTCATCCTTTTTACTTCTTCTTCATAACAGCTATCCTGCTCAGTTGTGGTGCCATGGGGGGGGACTGGGAGGACTTGTCAATTGGGGGGACTTGAAATTTGGTAGGACTATGTAAAGGTTAGTGTGAGGTACCTATAGCTAGATTTTGAAATTGGTTTGGCAGCCAAATTATGGTGTCACAACCTGTGATGGGTGGTGCCACCCCTTCTCCTGCCATCCATGTCATGTGATCCCACCTTTACTCTTTTGGCTTGACAGCCCTGGAAACATCCACATTTTGCCTAGCTGGTAGATTTTGCTTTTACCTTGTAATAGCTACCAAATTTTACAAGGCCTTTCATGTGACTGACGGTTTGTCAGAATGGCAAAATAGCATTGAAATGTGGCACATGATTCCATATCTTCGCTATAAATGTGAATACTCTTCCCTTCCCAGTTAAATGTTCTTTTGAATCAATGTCTCACAAGGGGAACTACTTTTGTCTGACACAGGTTAATATGATTTAAGTCATGTTTTGTAATGAACCAACCCTGAAATTTCAACGTGGAAACAGGTGTCACCAGATGTTGAATTCTGTAAACCAGTAATGAGTCATGAAACTGGTAGTGAAATATTTTGTATACAAGGAGCTACACAAGAGGACCAGTATAATAATATATATTGGCACAGGATGATTTTGTAGCAATGAGCACACGGGAACTCTATCAGATCCATAAACTGGCATTGGCAAAGGAAAATCACTGCCTTGGATGATTTTTCCTATTTTTGATTTGTGCTGATCTTGGTTATGAACTAAATGATATACCATGCTTATAGTTGATGTTTTTGACCGCGCTACTAAATACTGATCAAACACATAAATTCAGCTTGTTTTTAAAGAACTTTTAACTGTTAATCAGGTGACTTTTAAGATTGACACAGAAAAACATTACTAGCGTTTATATTTGAATAATCCTCTCAGCAGCTACTTGAATTATGGAGAGAGTTTCTTCTTCAGTTAAGTGCAATAATGTTAGATCGCTTTTCGGCAGCAGCTGGCAAAAATTGTGTGCATATATCCTGCGCAAGAAATAAGTGGGGAATCCAGCTGAGTGCCATGTTATATTCTTCGTTGCCCCGCATAAAATATTCATGAGAAAGATTGAGAAATAGTGATAAGGTAGGATTGTGAATATCTAAAATATCCCTTGTATTAGTAGTTAGTCTTCAAATATATAAGTCTTTGGTGTTGTAACTCAGTGCATGCGGGTTCTCAGCTGTTTTGCAGAAGTTTTATGTAGATTCATTGTGATGACCGCTTGATTATACCAACTGCCACTCAGAAAATATCTGCTAGTGTCATGATCTCGAAAATATGTTCTCAATCGAGGCTAGAATTCTAAGAAGTCAGCACTTCCTCCTATAGGCCTAAGACTTTGATATGAGAGCTTTAATGTCGAGGCATAATCATAGCAGATTCTTACGTTCATGTAATTCTAATTCTTTTTGCTATAAGCGCTTTTGCTGACCAATTTACATCCAAATTCTGAGAGGGAGCTATGTAGTGCATTGTAGAGCTACATTTTGTCAGATTGATTTAAACAAGGGCGGCACTACTGGAAAAATTCCCCACTCGACAACTTGAGACCTGACATCACTCCCATGAAATCCTCAAGCGAAACCACTGCGATGGCGTAACAGGGATTCTTATGGCCCTTAGAAATTCAGTAAGATCGGGCTCCATCTTATTTCCACCCCAAATAATAAAATCAACCTTGCCACTTGAGAATATGTGAGGGGCACCCTACAGCGCCTCAGAGGCTTTGGGGTCCATGGGAGTTACGCCACTGCACCACTGAACACAACTGTCGTATTTGCTGTAAAAAGCAACTTGCCCAATCGGTTGCTAGGCTACATTTGTCAGCCATTGAACAACTTCAACCTCTTGGTTCTCTAATTATATTAACTACACACTTTCTTATAAGGATAATGTTAGTAAGAATTATTAAGGTGCAGAATCTCTGACATTTAAGAATAATTGAAGAAGGATCAAGCTTCACCAAGAGTTTGGGCTTTGTATATTCCAGTCATAGTAATGCTTGTCGACTAACTTTTGCACTATCCATTTCATATTTATTAATTTATTCCAGATTTTTTTGCTTTATGATAAAGTGATACATTAGCAAAGATTTGCATATATTCCTTCGACTTTTAGACAATGTTTTACCTTTGGTACTTAAGAATAATTTAAGAATAATCTATGGCTTAAAAGCAGAAACATTTAAGAATATTATGGCACAGCGAAAAGTTAAGTATTCTTGTCAAAAAAGTGTGTAGTAAGCCTCTCTTTTTGGTGGGATGGTAGCGTTGCGTGTGAAACATTATACCCAGCGTTCGATATCGGTAAGTTGTCAGTACCATTTTACATCACCATCTTGTGGTCATTTTAGCTCTCTGCATTGGTCGATATTACAGTTGCTGGTTAGGCTATCAATATTTCTAATATGACGGCTCAATATCTGAATACTCTATTCAACACCCTTTTCGCTTCAAATATATTCTTTGGATGGCTTTCGGAAATCATCTTCGCATGTCATTATCGTTTAATTGTGCTAAATTGTTCTGTAATGGCCATGATTTGCGGGAGGAAAATCCAGCCCTCTTTGAATGTGAGTATATCAAACTGACCAAAACCTCTTGTTAATCACGTGTATATTTGATGGAATGCTGAACCACAAAACGCGGCTGTGAGAAAGTTTTGGCTTTTGCTTGATGCGTTAGAGTGCCCTTGTTAGCAGCCGTGTCCTTATAAAGCTGTAAGAAGGGGGGGGGGCTGTTTCGGTGTAAATATATTGGTCACGCCCTTGGTCACGCCCATTTTGAAATTCTGGCAATAATTTGCTTACTACTGCTGTACATGCGAAAGTGTTATACGACGGAGAAAGCCAGCATAGAGTTGTAGCATTCTTCTGCAATTGATAGGAGCGTACCTTTCCTCTATCCTCCTTTCGCAAGTGCATAATCAAGAGCTTTTCCAGCCTAACAAGCGTTTGATAAAGAAGGGGTGAGCCCCCAACTATTCTCATAATTTTAAGAAGGGGGGCTGAGCCCCCTTCTGCACACGCCTGCTTCTTAGGTATCAGTCATTTTAAACTGTACGTTCAAAAAATGTAAATTATTCAAAAGTGTTATGCTCGTTTTATTTTTGTCTGAAAAGTTGCAGAGTTAAGTTTAGTTAAAGTTTTCTGTAACATTTTCAGTGTACACAACGTAGAAGTTTTACAATAGCAGGACAGTTGCAGCAAAGAGAAATTACAGTATTTTATTTGCGTACATTTACATAAGTCATCGTTTGTAGATTTTCTCCAAACTTGTTCTATAGAAGACTTCACACCCTGTAAACACTCTCCAGACAGTTTCATACCCTCCGCAATTGTAACTCGCCCCACCACCCAAGTTATAAATGCCTGACCCCTTATATGTCCAACTGTTGTGTCCAATGACGTAGGAAACATTCAAAAAGTGGAGGGGGCACGTGCATTCAGGGGGCACCCTCACATGTAAACAGGGCAACTTTGTAACCTAAAAATGGGCATTTTTATATACGAATTTGTGAAAAGTGGAGGGACACGTGCTCCCTTTGTATCCCCGGTTCCTGCGTCCATGGTTATATCCATCCACATTGTTGGTATACGTGACACGTAATGAAGAGATGGGCTAAACTGTCGATGTGGGAAAATAGTCTGGGAAACGCAAAAAGCACTTAGTTCTCGAAACTGTATCTGCTTTTCATTGCGGGCAGTGTTCTTCACAGCTAGTAAAATGGCGAATGGGGGTAGGTATAGCTATTCGCGTTATATTTTTCACAGGCCCTTTTCTGTATACAGGCAGATGAGTTCCTTAGATGTCATACCCCCCTAGTTGTGGATTTCGTTATCTTGTAAGTGATTAGTGCACCTGGAAATTAATGTCGTTTCAGCTATAAATGTATTATATGTCACATCACTGATAAAATATGTCCATCCGTAGTGTTTCAAATTAGTGCAATTATTTTGAGTAGCCATTATCTTCGCTAATCAATCTTAAAATGTGGGCTGAACGCTGTTCCGCAATCCACAGATGGGGGTAGCTTGTTTCGTTAGAATAGTACGCATAGAGCATTCAACAATCTAACTTCATTGTGTATCAAATTTTCATATTGTTACACACTTGAATTTTTTCATTCAAATACGAAAAGAAACAAAAACTGCCGGTATAGTCAATCTCATATATATTCCTTATCACTAGTGAAATCTTCTTTTGGTTTTGCCATATTGACTGAATTGAAACCATATTGAGCAAATGACCTTGGGCACTATGTATTTTTCACTCTTTGAATGTCTTGAAATGCGTAATCACAGCTGAAAATTCGTCTGCAGGAAAAATCTTCTCGGTCCTTTCTAGACATTGGCCGGTCATGATTCTGGTTGCTGCATACTGCACTTCTTAGCATAGTAACCCTCCATCGCAGTGACACCTGTTACGCAGTATTAGTTGTGGTGTTGTTTCGCTGATTAAGGTAGAATTAGGAGTAAAGCTTTTGGCTATTATCTCGCCATTATATTCCTAAACGTGTGTTCAGTTGTTGTTAGAACCAACGGAAAGAGATCTACACCTTCAGTAATTGCCAGGCTGCACGCTTTTTTATAAGAAACCTGGCTCAAGACCTAGTTCTAAAAGTTCCTTATTTCAGGACCTCTTTTTATCGCATTTAGTACTAGATGTTCCTTAGTAGTTTCTTAATTTTCACTACACTTATAGTGCCATAAAAGTGGTACAGGCACAAGGAAACATCAAAATTCTGAATTTTACCGTTAATTTTGGCTAGAACTCCAGAATAAAGACACCAATAAGGTAGGAAAGAATTTTTATAGATGTATTTATGTGAGAGTTTTTGCTGTATATGAATGGAACTGGCTTCTTATTTCTTGATAGTTTACAGTTATAAAATTATTCAAATTACAAAGTTCCTTAGGTCTTTTTCCGTTAGTAGTATTTGTTCCATTAATTTTTCGGCCATCTACATGTAGGTTCCTTATAAAATGGGTCACTTATAAAATAAAGCTTGTATGTGCTCAATTGCAACAGCGACTGAAACTATTCCAATACTGACGGTTTGGTCTATCGTAAGAAGTTTGGGCTTATCATTTTCGCGTTAACTTTTTTATTTGAAATACGTTTGGTTGGCTCACATTGCCCGTTGTTTAAATTGAGTATTTGATTTTACGCTTGGAAAACACAGTTTAGGAACATCGTTGATTACCAAGCCTCCTAGGTCTTTGTACCACATCTTAAAATATTTGCTTTTTCATTTCCTTGATATTCAATATTTACACTTCTTTTGTTAGTTGTTTACCTTATTCGAAACAAAAAATTAATTGTATCCACTTTCTTTGGTTCACTCTCAACGATCAAACACCGAGCTATTTTCCCGCGGTACATTCACTACTTTGTGTCCTTGTGTTCGCTTATTTGTCAGACTTTCTAAAGACACTTAATAAAAATATTTGAGTATTAAAAAGATCAGAGTAACCCGCCATTGTTGCGATGTCTTTATGCAATTTTATATGTACAAAGACCGGTGATTCCTTCAATGGAAGAAGATCTCCGTTTACCATTATTGATTGCAGAGACGCGCGGCCCCTAAAAATAGTTAGAAAAGAAATGCCTGTCTGCGAGTGTTTTGCATTCTGCTTTCGTATTTGAGCTCTTTCGAAATGTTCGAATTTTATGAATACAACTAACATTGACATAGCTTGCAGGGAGAAAATTCTTATGAATCTGTAGTCTATTGTTTGAGTTGCATGCCAGATGGGTTTCGAGGCAATTCTGCCTGGTTTGACTCTGTATATTTGCCGCGCGGTCTTATGGCTTGTCACGCTTTTTTATAAGGAACCTAGCTCAAGACGTAGTTCTAAAAGTTCCGTATTTTTGCACCTCTTTTCGAAAATTCCTTAATAGTTCCTTAATTATCACTGGACATTTAGTGCCATAAAAGTGGTACAGGCACAAGGAGCCATCAAAATTCTGAAATTTTACCGCTTATTTTGGCTAGAACTCAAGACGAAAAGCACAAGCAAGGCAGGAAAGAAATTGTATAAATGTATCGATGTAAGTTGCGGTTGTAAATGACAGGAAACGGCTTCCTACTTCTTGATTCTTTGCAGTTGTAAAAGTTTTTGAAATTGAAAAGTTCCTTAGGTTTTTTTCCGTTAGTGGTATAAGTTCTTTGAATATATTGGCAGCCCACATGCAGGTTCCTTATGAAGTGGTCCCTTATTAGAAAGTGTGTTGTATTTGGCAATTGGCCCTGGTGATACGTAAACGGGTATTAGACTTATCTGTTCTATCATCCCCTAGTTATAGCCTTGATTGTTTTAGCCATCGTAAATGTCAAGTGATAACTAGGCCGGTCGAAAAGCCTAAAAGCCAAATATGGTCAAAATAAAATCAAAAATCTTAATTTTCTGGAATAAGGTCAAAAACACTAAATACGACCGTATAAAGATAAATTATCAAGTGCAACGCACGTATGTACATTTACTCTATAGTGTTGAGCCAGGCAAACTTGCTTTTACGTGGCGGCTAATCATTTTTCAGTAGTCTCTATGTCGTGATCTGACTGTTATCTACTAATACTAATGGGAATTCGTGCGACTGGTGGAGAAAATATTCTCCAGCAAATGTGCCATTTTCAAGGCTTTAACAGGGGGGATTCAACAGCTTGCCTTTGGGGAAGATGTGTGCAATTCAAATCTTATATTTCTGAAATGCTACAAATGAATGACATTTAAGAGATCTTAAGAGCAGAAATGAGTGTTATCGCAAACCTGTCCTGAAGGATTTGACTTGGGGATGTGTAAAAGTCGAAATTAGGTCAAAACTTCAAACTTTTAGGTCAAAAGTTTTGAAAAATGTAGTCAAAATCTGACCGCCCTAGTGATAACTGACAAACAGAATCTCAGGTAGTTTCAAATTTTTCGGTTTCTTTTTCCGCTATTTCTCACCACATATTCCTCTTGCATTGATGGTATGCTAGCCTAATCAAAAAAGCTTTTGGTATGCCGAAAATACGCTGATAAACGCCCTGGATTGAGCAAATATTCCAAGTGTTTTCTTTCTATATTTCCGTGTACGACTTTTCTCCGTTCAGTGCTGCAGGCAAAACTCAGGATAAGCAATTACATTTATTAGTATTGCAGGATGTTGATCTTACTCTCTTTCTCCAATTTGGTTACATAGGCAATCGCCCCGCTTGCCTTTCATTGGGGGAGCAGGAGGAGCAAGTACTTTTTGAAATGGATCAGAATCTATTGTAGATGTTAATATAATACAAAGGAGATCAAATATGCTATATGAACATGCAATACATAATTGGAAGAGAGAGATATTTGTATAGCTGTGTGAAATATAGGCTCTGCTAAAGAATGCAACGAGAATGTCTCAAAGAGGTGCCTTTAGTCCAGTGGTGATTTCTAAACATTTTCACAAGAGGGCTCTAGGTGCAACCACGCCCAAATTTTGGGTGTGAACTAGCTGCAACTACGCCCATACTTTCAAAGACGCAGATATGATACTTTGGTTTAGTACTTATAACGTATAATAAACAATTGGAAATGTTGCGATTACCATATAAGAGTTAATAATTAATTATAGCAATACAAACCACTTTAGAAGCAAGGTCAATACACTTCGAAAAGCAAGGCCAATGCAAGAATTTTTAGGGGGGCTGATCCCCCAAAATAAACAGTAATTTAAACTAGGGGGACTCCGCCCCTCTGAGCTCCCCTAGAAATCACCGTTGCTTGAGTCGCAAAGTGGTACCTATGATAGGCGGTGTCCCACAGAGGTGCCCATGCAAATCAGTGCCCTTTTGCTCCTGTTGCCCCCTTGCCCCACTATCGTTCAGGCGTGCCTGTATATGAGTAGTAAGGCTAAAATTTCCAGGATTTTGGGAAGAATTCAAGAGTATTGCAAGGTTCAAGCCTCATCAACATTCACTGAAATAGACGTGCTAAAATGGCTTAAACTTTCGTTATTAATGTTGTATACTTGAATTTGAATTCCATCTTTAACATTTTGAATGGAAAAACGACGAAATATCAATGTTTGGCCAACAGAACCACTAAATTTTGGAAATTGAGACTCGTGATTTTCTCAAGATTTTCTTATTAAGATTTTATTCAGATTTTGACCATTTGAGCCTCATTTTCTTTTAAACTTTTTTCTTATAAAAAAAACGTGTAGCGGTAAAAATGGTAGATTTAATTATGACATTATAGGCGAAACGCAACCAGATGGAGTTGTTAGAGGTAGAAACTTTTACCTACCCCCTTTTCGCTAAAAACAGGGAGTTCAATCTCACCTGCAATCAGAATGTAATCCTTTAACTCAGCATTGCTGGGCTTTATGTGCGTTCCTAAATTTTCTGTAGAAAGACCCTGGTGGTAAGTGAGTATTCAGTCAATGCCTCGAGTCGGACTCGAACCATAGACCTTCCGCACAGGAAACGCCACCTCGCCCGCTATTCTTTAGCTCAAGATAGAAACTCTAAAAATTATGAGATTCAACGGAAAAAAGGTGTTCTTTTTAGAAAAATTTGCAGTGGTATCCAAGCATGATTGTTTCCCGTCTGGTACACAAGCGCGGCTTCTTCACCCTTTTTTCCTTGGATCTCTGTTTGGCCAGCATATTATCGCTTTCTGCTCTGATCTCTCACACTCCCGAACTATTTTTACTTTGTTGTAGTTCTTTCACTGTTTTGCTTTCAACATCATGGACTTGCAATTATTTATCTGGGCTTTTTACAGATTGCGCCTTTTCATTTCCCAATCTCTTCACACAATCGCTTTGCAACCCATCATGCCTCCTTGTAGCGCAACAACTTTCTATTCTAACATTTTAGGCTAGTCATTCAGCATCTGATAATTTTAGCGAGTATTGAAACACAATGCTTCCTTTGTTCGATACCTTCGCACGATTTGAATTGAACAAATGGGCGGGTGGCAATGGCCGTGGTACGTTGCGCGGTGGACGGCCGAAAGAGAACGTTAGCAACGATCCATCATTAGAAATGGCTGAAGTAGATTTACGGCATGGATGTAGGTGCGAATATTGTTTTGTGTGCAATGAGTGCGTAGAGCACGTGGGGGGGGGGGAGAATGTGCCCTCTTAGTTTCTCATTGCCTACAACTATGAAAAAAGTCGTAATAACACGCATGCGCGTTGCTGGGTAATTGTCCAGAGCAAGACAAAATGACCCTTTTAAGGTATTATTGAGAATGAGCTTCCTCGGGGTATAAATACCAGTTTTTTTCGATGCGTTTTCTTTTTATCTGTTGTACCATTCTGGTATGTGGTATTTTTTGTTCATGATGCTTCAGTGATATGAAATAATTCATTGGACATGTCAGGGAGGAAAGCGGCCAACTGGCAAAGCATTAAAAGATTTGTTTTGTTCGATCTCTGCTCGCCATTGTTGGCTAGTACACAGTAAGTGAGCATAATATGAAATGTTGATGAGCAGGGAGTTAAAAAGCGAACAGTCTTTGACACGATTTGAAAGAACAGCCATGGAAATAGAGATTTCCCCTGCCCATTGTTGATGAAATCGGAAAGAAAACATAACAATTATTGCAGTAAGCAATAAAAGATCCGGATTATTTGAAGAAATTCCTTAGCATAAATCCAACCGCTTCATGAAATAGCGTAGCCATCGTGTTTTGTATCTCCCGATTGTTGTCAGGATTTCTCAACCGTTTTTGCTAGCTATGAAATGACTGTTTCCTTTTTTTGCCGTAACAATAGGATTGCTACGGATTAACTACCAATCCAGACATGACATAGATGATGCTGTGAGAGAACCCTATCGGGTTGTTGTTTTCTCCTTCGTAGCCTGTGCAGCCAGTTGTCTTTCTAAATTCCTGCATAGTTTTCGCTGTATATCGTCCCGGTTGCTGCAGCGCAGCTTTCCCCTATCCTTTCAATCTTGCTGGTTCAAAAAACATTTGTTGAGTATGGATGCTTTTTTACGTCATGGCACGATATATTCACTGTCACAAATTCTCCGTTGTCACAATCTATTCACGTTAAAGGAAAACAGGCTGCATCAGTTTCATGAAGAGGTCTTCTAGAATTAGCTCTGCGTATTAATTCAACTTCCTTGCTGTTGATACTAAGTCTGTGATACAACATAGGACGCTTACTTGTCCTAGGGGGAGGGAGGGAGGGTGGGGCAGCAACTGCGTGTGCCTTCACCCTGGGAGCATGAACTTTATCTGAATACACAATTTCAAGGTCATTCTGTTGGGGCAAAATCATGGCAGTTCGTCCCTGTCTACCTAGCAGTTACATGCCTGGTTTGATGGCGGTTGAGCATACTGTCGTGCATAAGGGATGGTGGTTGCTTTCGAGTTGCACTTCATTGTGTACACGGTTTTTTTATAAGAAACCTAGCTCACGGCCTAGTACTAAAAGTTTCTAAACATTTGGCCACATTTTAGTTCTAAAAGTTTCTTAATTTAGCGAACTAAATTACCGTGAAAGGGTATACAGAAGGTGATTGTAGCAAGCTATTTGTCCTACAACAAACAAAATGCGTCATTGCGAGTTAAATTTGCTATGTATCTAAAGTTTCTTAGCTTTTTCCTTGCAATTCTAAGAGCTTCTTAAAGTTTAGGCTGTTTTAGTACTAGGTTTCTTATAAACTGGTTCCTTATAAAAAAAATATGTATATCTTGGTCTCAATTCATTATTGTAATTTCGGGAATGTAGCTGTGTCACACGTGTTTGGATTTTTGTCATACGACTTTTTGCATGGCATCCCTGGCAGTTGTATTGTTTCCTTGATTTACCGTAGATCAGATAAGCTCAATCGCAATGGACTCTTGAATACAAATTCGTAGATAAATTAGATCATTCCTTTTGCGCATTTATCAATGGCCTTCTTTGCGGAACAATATGACTCCATTAATATTTAAACTCATTTTCAATTCTATCACCAGCATCTCAGTCAGGCCTAAGTTGATTTCATAGATATGAGGGTTAGAATTTATTCAGGACCTTTTCAATAATTTACCATCTATCCCATGTACTTTCTTCTCCTAACGGCTCTCAGCAAGGCCTCCATACATGAATTTCTAAATATTTTAATATTTAAGCACCGAATCTTAGCACGAAGTGGTGCTTCAACTGGTGTTTACAATTCAGAATTGTGTCATCACAGTTTTTCTTGACATTGACAGATTCATGTCCTAGTGATGCCCTCCGCTATCTTATCCATTCGACCTCAGTGAGCAGTCCAATGCCCTCCACCTGAACTCATAATTTTTTCATTTGAACAGAGAACGATAAATGAATTCTATTCCTGTGGATCACGTACACGAGGCAAGTGTGAAATTTTATAGCCACGGCTGTGCTGATGGCTGTTGTTTTGAAATGAAAGGAAATGTCTTTGACCAAATCATAAGAGTCTTTGTCCAGCCTCTATTCCATGCTTTCTTCAGCCCACCAAGTAGCTTTACCAAGGATTCCATCGGTTTGGGGACCATATCGGCATTCACCCGTTGAGTAACATAAGATTTAACTGCTTTTAGCCATCTCTCTCTTCCCGTATCAGAGCCCTCCATGTGAATTAAACACTTGCCTAAGAAACAAAAGCCAGCCACCTGTGTGGAGGCGCTACGTCACGAGTGAATGATCCAATACATACATAGGGTCTAGAATTTAACCCCCTTCCTCCTTGTTGGGCAAAGTCTTGAGTCTTTGTACCCCAACGTTTAAACTTCTTTTGTTCCCACCCACCCCACACGCACCTACATTGAAAACTACGAAGTTAGACATTAAATCAGTTGTAGACAATGGATATCAACAACTATTACATGATATGTCTTCCGAATGTGCATTGTCCCCAATCTCCAAAGATCCGTTATTTGGTATCATTTCAAAAATTCACAAATTGGTTTCAGTGGAGTGAACAGAAAATCATGCTTTGAACTCTTTCATGATGGAAGCCTTTTGGAATGTTACGTATCCATTGGCATTCTATTCCAACGCTTTACAAGTAGATTACATGGAGAAAAAGGGTTTAATTTATCAAGAGTGCTCCCCCTCCCCTTCGACAGCGGCTAAAAAGGTCTCAGATTTATTGCACCCTCTCCCCTCTCTTTGCTGATGTCGGAGTTGTAGACCCCAGTCCCTTTCTATAGTCAGCAACACCAGTCTTCATCCGATCACCACAATATAGCCGTTGGAATGACCAAGCAATCGTATATGCGTTCTCAAGCATCCAGAATACAGAGACTTTCAGAGAGATTTTATATCAATAACTTGAATGTCATTTTTTGCAGGCAACGGCTTGTGTGTGAGTAGAATGAAGGACTCCATGGGATTGACAATGAAAGGGTTAACACTTAAGCCATACTGTTTCGTATGCGCAGTTTGAACACATCTACAACTGTTTTCATAAAAGTGTACTCATTGTTTTATTCTCAGTTCGACAGGAAATATAGGGCACAAGTTGATGTTAACTTTTTTATGTTCATGGGTCAATATCAACTCTATTTGATTTCAGTTTTGCATTTTTAGGTCATGCAGATTAACTAGTCTTTTTCGAATCTTTCTGGACTGTTTCCTTATTAAAAATGCACACCTTGTTGCCAACTGTTCGCGCTTTTCACAGATTTTCTTGTTTGTTTATATTCTCGGACACGAAATCCTTTTGATCTGAAATAATTCTTATTTTTAGATATTTGAGGATTTTCTTTGTTTAAATTAGATATAGGCCGACAGAGTTAGAATGGACATTATTGTTAGAAAGATATAGATGGAAAATATAGATAGAAAAATAGAGTGATAAGGGTAGAAAGGTAAGGATTGGTAGATATAAAGATATAGGTAGATAGATAAAGATAAGAAGATATAAATAGAAGGCATAGCTGGGAGGTACAGATAGAGAGATAATTGGTCGAAAAATGGAGATATGAAGCTGAAAGATATAGATATGAATGCAAAAATATAGATATTAATGTAGATATATAGGTGTACATAGATATATTTGGTCATAGATATGTATGGTCGTAAAACAGAAGAAGTACAATTTATGCAATAGAAAAATTTATGCCAAAATCCAATAGATCTAACTGCAGATGTTATCCTGTTAAAATAAATAAAGCGATTCAACAGCTTTTATTGGTTCTTGCATGGTCACGTGGTGTGATTTTGCCGATTGTAGATTGGTTGCGCTGCTATGCCCTGTTACCTTGAATGTCATCAAATTAACATTTCTTGAAATAAGATCTTATCTAATGTCTTTTAATGAAAAACATGCACATCACTTATTCTTGCGTTTGTTTGTTTTCTATGAAATCTATTTCGTTTGATTGATAGATCCCTTTTTAATGAAAAAGCCTTTTGCCACGTTTTCCCCATCTTTTGTGGCCTAGTTTTTCATTCAAGCTGTTCATTATTAAAACTATTGATCAGTTTTGCTTTTTTCCATCATTCATGTAAAAGATAAAGCAAAAATAAAACATTGTGATTTTGTTTTGACATCAGTTTTATCAGTCCCACTTAAGATTGATTTTTATATATGAAAAGAAAAGGAGTACAATATTCACCGGTTGTACTTTCGTGGCTTTGATCTCCCCGTTTAGAGGCTGGTGTTTTTCTTTTTCATCATCAAATATTTAGTTTGTTTACCATAACGATTGGTTGAGCACCAGTTGGAATTTTTCATAAGAACAATGTGGAATTTTTTTCCCAATTATTTGAAAACAGTTATTTTCTCCGGCTTTCCGTCACAAGATTTAATCCCTGTATGTTCGGAGGCTATTTCAGGATACCTAGCTTAGCTCGTGAACAAGGCTTACCCAGTAGAAGGAAATTTTTAGAAATTTCCTGCTCAGTTGCCTTTACGCGCTACAGTTATTATAGATTTTCTTTCCTGCTTTTCCTCTCATTTTTGTTCGTTGTTTGTTATTGCGCTTTTCGCGGACTTTTCCCATATTAGGAATGTTAGTTTTAGTAGTACAGTCAAAACAGATTAAATTTTTTATATGTTTTTAGAAATATTTTTGCCAAAACATGTTTTTCTGCTCACTTGTTTGTTCTGGTGATGCTCTTCCTTGGGCCCCAGTAGGTAGGACAACTTAGCATTATTAGAATTCGCTGTCCCTCAGCTTCCTGCCCAGTTCCAAATTTTCCCTTTAGCCCAGCGTTACCATTCGGTACTGATGCTTTAAAGTTAAGTGATCGTGTTGGTATTTGTGTTTTGAAGTTGTTAAAGATCTTAACTCACTCATTTACCTTCATACCGTCACCCTAATTGTGTAGGTTACCCTCATTTCCATTAGTTCTCTAAAGTAGCGATGCCGTAGCAACAGGGTGTTTTGCAGATGCGGGTTCTGTAGTAAAATATTCTCTGTAAGCGACACCTTTAATAATGTGGTTTATTTTCTTTTAAGGGACTTGCGCAGGAATGAGATTTCATCAATAACAAAGGACGATATCAAAGGACTGCCAAATTTGCAGACATTGTTAGTGCACTTGTTACAGTTTATTTGCATTTTCCTATGATGATTTATGTATTTTAGGCTATCAATTTGTTTCTATACATTAAATTTAAATCTCATATCCTTTGCATAGAATAGAAACATTTTTTTTGATGTAAGTCAAGGCATGGGCTTGCCGAAAACTTCAATAGTATCTTATTCACCACCATTACCACCACCATCAACATCATCACCGTTACCACCACTTTCACCGCGACCTTCACCACCACGACCATCACCACCATTGCTACTACCAGCGCTACTACCATCACCACCAACACCATCGCTACCACAATCAACATTACCACCACCTCCATCAACACCATCACCATCACCACTGCCACCTCCATCAATGCCATCACCAGCACCAGCACTTCCATCAACACCACTTCCATCAACACCACCACCACCATCACTGCCACCATAATCACTATCACCAATCAGTGCTATCGCAATCGCCATTAATTGCTTTCGTTGGAATGAAGCACTTAGATGATTCAAGTCTCCGTAATCATAGCCCCCTTTTATTTCTGAATATCCTTGAGTCCAATTTTAAACAATGAGATGTTATTTGTGGTAATGTTTCCCTTCAGACTGTTTGTAGGAGCATTTGTGTGTGTGTGTTCACAGCTCTAGGAAAATGCTCTTGATTGTGTTTATTATCTGGAAGTAACTGCTTTAGCAGAATCGTGAAAAGCAAGTATTTTTCTTTTCCAGGTATTTGGATAACAACAAGCTAGCAGTCTTTCCAGATATTGGAAATTTGAAGTCGTTGCAGACCCTCTCCATGTAAGTGTTCTAGCATGTGCAGAAGTTTCTTGAATATAACATCAGTCAGCTCAAGTATGGAAAATGATTAATCATACTTTGAACTTTTTATCAAAGCCTTTTGTTGATTATAAATTTTTAAGGCAATGAAAAATTAACAAGTTCAAAAGCCTTAATGGATAAATTTATCCTTTTAGGAACTAATTGACTAGCGTATCATGTTATGGAAAAACGTTTATAAGAAAACGAGGTTCAAAAGGCCAAAATCTTAAGAAAATCTTTTAACAAAATCACAAGCCTCAACTTTCAAAGTTTAGTATTTTTTGTCTGCCAGCATTGATATTACCTCATTCTTACATTCGAAATGTTAAGACTAGAGTTTAAACTCAAATCTACATGACTACCAAAGACAGGGTAGCCCTTTTTTGCCAGTTCATTTCAGATGAAGTCAGTAAATCTTAAGGAGATCTCAGCGCTACTATTGGGGAAATTTTGGAAAATAGAGGCTCAGACATAACAATGATTTCTTATAGAAAATGCGCGTACCCCATCAAAAATTCCTGCAAAGCTTAAAGCTTCTTGTTTTTTTACCAGACTTTTGCTACAATGCCATCATAAAACTCTTTTCATGATCTCGTAACATTGTGTAATTGTATGCTACACATATGTTGTTACATCTATATGCATATTCACAAACCACGCTTGTCTCCCTTGCAATTGAGTTTAAGACATCTGGATCTGGAACGAGGCACCAACTGCTTTTTGTATTGATGTTTCAATTTATGCTTCTTAATATGCTCTCGGTATCAGCAAAATTCATTTTGTTTTTATTTTTATGAGTGTTAAGTATACTAGAATGTGAGTTGATTAATGACAATTTGTATTTATTTAGGTCTAAGAACAGAATCAGTTCAATTCCTCAAGGGACGCTTTCTAATCTTGTTAATCTCAAATGGCTGTAAGTAATTTTCTCCTTTCTTTTCCATCAATACTATTTATTATAGTATTGCGTCTGCCTATTTACGTACATGAGGATCAGTTAGCTACATTAGTTTCTTTTGTGGTATGAAGTGGCAGTGATTGGTAGTTGTTCCAGTTTATGGCTTCATCAACTTATAAAATTAATGGAAAATTAATAGAGGAAAGCATCAAAATATGATCAACTGCCAATATCATTTTCCCTCTAGGTGGTCAACACGAAACCTTAGAGTGAAATGCTTTCCCTCACATTTGAAGCTCATTGCCTTCAGCTTTTATTCGTTCTTTTTAACATGCTACCGAAATCAGCTTTTATCGTTTGTTATTTGTCTTGGCGTCCATTCAGCATTTCTCATAGTTCACCATTTCTGTCTCCTACGTAGCGGTTTTTAGTTTGCTTCATTCTCTAATTATTTGGCTGGCTCGCTGTCATCTTCTCCTCACCTTTATATTACTGTGGTTTTGTAGTAATTAACCATGGTTTTGTAGTAATTGACAATCGTAGATGCCGCCTATGAACTAATTTCACGAAGAGACCATGGCTGAATTGTGTTTTAGTAGCGTTGATTAGGGTTAATGTCATAAAGCAAGCCTCAGTTAATCTTGCCACCGTTTCGTGGCATTCATCCTGACAGCACTATTAAAGCGGCTTGTTTTGCCTATTTCTTACGATTTAGTTTGCTGAAATTCGGAACATTTAAAAGGAATATGTAATAGTTGAAAATTTCAATTGTTGG
This sequence comes from Cassiopea xamachana, assembly GCA_900291935.2. NCBI lineage: Eukaryota > Metazoa > Cnidaria > Scyphozoa > Rhizostomeae > Cassiopeidae > Cassiopea > Cassiopea xamachana. Next base: position 5,364,803 of record OLMO02000003.1, on the reverse strand, counting down.
TTTCTTTGTCAACTTGCCTACCAAATTTTGACCTTCGTAAAGTAAGGTTTTATTTCAAAGCCAGGTGACACGTGGATGAATGGTAGCGAGCGATTTTTGATAATAGTAGGAAATAATCGAAAAGTATACTGAAGATCAGGGGTGTAGGAAATAATGGAAAAAGTAGGCTGAAAATCAGGTGTGTACCCAGCGGGGGGTGTGGGGTGTAACATCCCCCAACCTTCGGTGATCTCGTGGGCAAATTTAGATTGAATGACCTTCGTCGGTAAATGAATGCATTTCAAATTTCAAACCGAAATAAACAGGAAAGCAAACACAGTCGCATACACACACACTTCCATAAACTGGAAAAATAGCTCTCTCAATGCTGATTAACGGTTTTTACAAATAGCTGTTCAAAGACACGAAGGTTTTAGAAGTTGAAAACAACTTTTTCAAGAAATTGACTGTACTCTTATATAAATTGCACTACGAAATCTTTTAAGAGACTGACAATATTAAGTTCTTTTTAGATGGTAAATGTGACCATGCAATCAAGCTAAGCAAAATATTTCGATATGGAGGTTTACACACTTAATTTATTGAAGTGTTTCAGTGATACTCGTCATTAAATGTGCGCGACTTTTTCAAATCAACTACGTGACATTTAGTGCGCGCGACTGATTTAGACAATCAAATTCGCGCGACAATTGATGTGTGCGAAAATTTATGCGTTTAAGGTAGTAAAAGTTGACTGATTTTAGGCCACATTTTAGTTCTAAAAGTTTCTTAAAAGCTTCTTAATTTTACAAACTCAATTGAAGTGAAAGTGTAAACAAACCGTGAAGGTAGCAAACTCTTAGTATTATGGCAAAAATTATGTCAGTACGAGTTAAATTCTAAAGCAATGTCATATTCACACTGGTTTGGTTCAGCGTTGAACCAAATAACAGTTTCAATGTGTTATTTATCTACACTTCCTCCTAGCTCCTTCCTTGTACTTCTAATAGTTTCTTAAATTTTAGACTGCTTATAGGCCAGTGTCTTGCTAAAAAGAAGCGTGCAGCTTGTCTGCGATTTAATTTTTCATGAAACCGCTGCAAGAAGTCCCTGTATCCTCCATCAGTGTGAATTGGTACATATCTTGTAATGCTACAAACGAAATAGGAAAATTTTTTTAATACATTCTCAAAAGTAAATCTACAGTGAACTGATGAAATTGTTTTCCAAATTCATGCCCCGTACTATGGCGACTGTTAAAAGATAATTCTTTACTCAAGGTTATTTTGATAAGTATGGAGTCGATGTTTCTGCCAAGTGGACATAAAACGATGACGATATCATTCATAATTGTGTTTCCTTGTTTTGTTGCCAAGGAAATTGAAATGGACTCTGTAGCATTATTATCTGGTGTGATATTTTGTAGTAGTTTGGCTATGGAAGGTACCGTGATTGCATCATTGCCACGTCGTTAGAATGTAGTGAAGAGTAGTTGATTTGTATCACTGAATTGATCCACCATGACACGTTTTGGCCATAGCAAAAACACGATTTTCAGCTTTAACCAAGTCTCTATTCAACAATGTATTATTGTGCAGGCGAATCCAAGCACCTGTAATTAGGAAGCATGGTCCGGTCTTGATGCTGTCATTAACTTTAGTTATTAATGCATGTGGTATTGATCTAAGCCACAAATAGGGAATTTCTGCTACTGCTCAAGGATACTAGTATATTTGATTTCTGGTGAAGAACCAGAATTGCATGTTTCAGTGAACTATGATGTATAGAGCACGATTATTTGATGTGATATATTGCCAGTGTTGATGTTCAAATTCACAATAAAAGTTATTTTAATTGCTAATCTAATTTCAAATTAAGCAATTGTACATGCCACTTTGTTGTGTTGAGCAGATTTTTTTGAAATGACAAAAATTTCAGTAATTGCTCAATGACTCGTGGCTTGGTATTGTTGCTGTTTATGTTGTTGTTGTTGCTGAATAGCAGTTACTTCTAATTTTTCCACTTCAACTATTTGAATATGAATTCAAGTATACATTCCATTTTCTCAGAAGACGTGCTGCTAAATTTTAAGTGGCTGTACAGTTGTCTTGACTATATTGCACTACATAGACATACAGGGGAATACACAAGAAATTGTTTTTATTATTGGAATTTTCTGCGGTCATGTTCGTTGGGGTTGGGGTTTTCAATTCCCAACTAAAAACAGCTATTTCACTAGAAGCGTGCGGGGACAGGGGATTGGTGGGAAGCAAATCCCCCCCCTTATATCTGGCTGAAGTGAAAGTAGATCTTTGGCTTTTCTGCAAAAGCGGGTGTACCAACCATAGCATATCGGTAAATCTGAAGAAGCTTTTTTAGGCTGTCAGTAAACTTGATTTCCTAGCACCCCACTCAAAAAAACTCTACTGGTTTTTACCATGTAGTGTATTGAATTGTATAAATATATTTGAATTGATTTGTAATGTTATTGGAATACGCAAGCTTCGCTTTCTTCAATTATGGTTTATCATGTTGATTAATTCCTTTCATAAATAGCCCAAAATCTCGGTTACATCAATCAAACAATTTATCTACAATCTTGTATCATATGTAATTGTCTTAATTGTTTCTTACTGACATCAACTTGTACTTCTTTGATATCGAAAATACCCACAGTGTTTTTCAAACGGAAAGGGTTGATTGGATAATTGGAGTAAATGCTGATGAAGAAATTAGAGATAAGCAAATAATTCATGGTTAAACAAACTATGAAAGTTGGACAGACAAGTTGTAAACGTTTTGCACTTCATGAATTCGTAAATATCAGGCTACATAGTTGATAAATGTCATTTTTTTCAGGGATCTCAGTCATAATGAAATTTTAGAAACGCCTGAGGGAACGTTCCCACCTAAAACTAAACTCGAATTCTTGTGAGTATAAGCGTATTTGCTTTCTGGTCATTTATTATCTTACTGTAAATGCTAGTTAGATTCGGTAATCTCTCTTTTCACATAATATCCTCTCCCGTGATAATTAAAGTATCTTAAATCCAGAATTTGCATTAGAATTGCAACAATTCACGTCATTTTTACCGTTACCTACTGTTTTGGTTCGAAGCAGTTGTTTGTATCGATTCCTCACTTTTTACCAGTAGAACATTTTGTATGTAGAATTCTACTGTGGCCTGGAAAGGGAAATTAAATATTCAGGGTTTCCTTAAATATATCCATTGTTTTACCATTTAGCGTTCATAGTCAAATAAATTCTTGAATTTTTTAGAATTCTCTTTTTGTGTGTAGTTTGATATGAATGAAATTTATTGCAGCTTATGAGGAAATATTCCTCATCGATTCAACTCTTGTCAAACGTTACACCAAGTACTTCTTTAAAGCTTCCATCATATTTACTTAAGATTTCATTGTTGTTTTTAGGAACTTGAACCACAATAACATTAGTTCTATAGTTGATATCATGAAGATTCCTATGCTGAATTTGACTCACTTGTAAGTATTGGCAAACTCTCTTTGTGTTTGAACTGCTTCTTTGAATTAAATGCAGCATTTGACAAGAATTTTTTGCGGATTCTGTTGTATTTCTTCAATAGAAACAAGCAGACAACACTGAAGAGTACAACTATATATTATTTTATCTCTTACATTCCCTAATTTTTAAGCTACGGGACGCCACTATCTTTTTTGTAATTGGTTAGATTTGAGTACACATTTTTTTATAAGAAACCTAGCTTAAGGCCTAGTGCTAAAAGATTCTTAATTTTTGGCCCAGTTTAGTTCTAATGCTTCTTACAAGTTTCTTAATTTGGCGAACTAAATTGTTTTGAAAGCCTGCGCAAAACGCGAATGTAGCAAAATATTTGTCTTATAACAAACAAAATGCGTCAGTGTGAGTCAAACTCTATAGCAATGTCATATTCGTATTGCCTTCGTACAGCTTTGTGTTGAACCAGGTAGCGACTTCAATGTGCTATTTATCTAAAGTTTCTTAGCTCGTTCCTTTTAGTTCTGAAAGTTTCTTAAATTTTAGTCTGTCTAGTATTAGGTTGCTTGTAGAGTGGTTTCTTATAGAAAAATAAACGTGTAACTGGGAACTCTCATTTGATGGTAGGCACGCGTAAATAATGAATTAGTAAATGGGAGGGATTCGTGAAATGGGAGTAGCAAAGAAAATCATTAAGATACATAAGCGGAATACGTGCAAACGAGTGGATCAATCAAATGAATAGGCCAGGGTCAAGGCAATTGAAGATTCTAAGTAAAGTATGGAGGGGTTATGAAGAAAAATGATATTTACTTGGTATTGATCTCATGTAAAGAGTGAATATTTTATTTCTATATCGCATAAGTATATGAATTTGAAGTGTTTCAAAATGCTACATGCCTCAAAATTTGCATTGCTACGTAAGGTATCATTCTGCCTACTTTTTATCGTACTCTTTTATCTGTATGCTGATTTTCTTGTTTTTTTTTCCGATAGAAAGCTCGGCCATAACAAGCTCCCTGCTTTGAGGTGTAGTAGCTGTCAAGTAGGCCAGGCAAAAAATTATGCAAAAGTGAAAACTTTGTACGTAATCTCTTCATAATTTTCCTGAAATTTTTAGCAGTAGCCTTTACTTTTGGCCATAGATAAAATGCACGTTGTTTTGGAGGATATGGACTACTTTTTTATATCCATGTTTATATTATCGTTCTATTAGCATAGCATATGCCGAATTGTATATTTAGAGTAACGAGTTCGGGTGTTTCTAGATTGGCTGGCATGATGAATATCAATCGTATTTTAAGATCATTCTCAGATCGAAATATTTTCGTTTTTGCCCCCATCCTAGCAGATCTCACCACCCTACTAGCCGTAAAGCATTTGGTGAAGTAGAGCGTGCCTTTTAGTTTCATTCTTTGAGCAACGCTCTTGCTATTCCATACAAAGTTTCCTTTTTCCTCGTATTTTTTTTGAATACCATTATTTCTTTCTCCTATAAAGCATTACTTAGCTACTTTTTCAAACTGTTTTGGTATGAATGCGTATCTTACTTCACACACTCTGTCATGCAACCTTTCTCTGTATATTACTGTATACCTAAATCAAATACTTTTTACACTGTTCTTTTGTCCAAGAGAAAAGATCAAAGTTGAAACTATATATTCATTTTATGTGTTTGCTCTTCAGGGAATTGAATGACAATGAAATTGCGACTGGTGCCAACTTCTTCTTTTCTCAATTTCCCTCCCTTAAGAAATTGTAAGTAGTAGAAACAGTCCTTATGTCTGTTGTTTTATGTTTCTTCTATTCAAAGAATGAACGCTGAAGAATATTTTTTAGTTCATTTTTTATCATAGAGTATTATGTTTCACTCTTCGTATTTATCTGTAGTACTCTTGAGTTCCAGAAATATGGGGGAGTGGGAATAAGCAGGGGGCTAGGAACTTTTCAAAATTGATGATTAGAGGGGTTGGAACTTAAAGAACATTGATCACTAGGTGAGCAACCTTCACTCTTGCTTTCTTAAGCATAAAAGAAATCGTAAGAAGAAAGCCAATAAAGATGTTATTTTGAGTGAAAAAACACGGAAAAGCTTCAATATCGCTCACCAAAGTAATATTTAGGGACTTTGAATTAGCTTGGGGAGCTTGAAAAATTTCAAAAACTATCAGTTAGGGAGACAGGTTGTCAGTACTTTAGAGTATGTAGATTTTTGTTCGTGGAAGTTAGTAGCATAATCATTTTCCACTACTTGTTAGATTCATGTGTGTTAACTAGCAAATTTCCCGCTAATTGCAGCACATGCTCTGATACATCGAATATTGCGAAAACACAGTAATGGATAGTTAATTCGTGGGCAGGATTTCCATCCTTCAAAACACTTTTCTATGTGTAATATTTTGCCAGATTTAATGGATATCCGATCATAGATTTAATCTATGGTATTAGCTGAAGAAATCGATTTATTTCAAGTTGCTCAATTAATCATGAATTTTTAGAGATAAGATGTAATCTTCATTAATTACATTAAGTAAATGTTTTGAAGATTTGTTATGAAACGCGGGTTTCACTCATTAAATTGCTCTTTTATTTGACTTTTTCAGATATTTGTCAAACAATAATTTTCAGACAATTGGAGTTGGAATTCTTCACGGTGCTTTTGAGCTTGAAGAATTGTGAGTTGTAGATTATATAAAATCGTTTCATTGAGTTGGAAATTCGCGTTGAGGTCTGTTTTAAAGAGGCTTTAATGACAGTAGCAGCGAATCGAGCCATTTCATCGGGATGAGTTATTTTTCGAAGAACCATTTGCTATTTGAGTTCAATTTTTTCATTTCATTCTGCATTTGTTGTATACCGTAAAGCTTCGAATAAGCGCCGGGGACTTATTTGCAAAAATAAATATTTGGATAGGGGCTTATTCAAGGGGGTGGGGGCTTGTTTCAAACGTTGGTCATTTTCCCCATAGGCTGACACAAAAAACATGATTTTCTCAATCAACTTAATTAAAACATTACACGAAGATTTCTTTATCATCATGACGAAAGTCGCGTTGCTTTTTGCATATTTTTCTCCTGTCAAAGGAAGTAATACTGTGTAGCTATTGTCCTGTGGGGCTTTCTTGAAATATAACATTTTTCTGCCATTATTCCTCTCATGAGTAAAGCCTCATTGGGGTTTATTAGTACAAGTGATTTTTCAGGTGGCAGGGCCGTAACCACGATTTTCATTTTGGGGGGCGGCTTAGAAGTCACTATCGGAAGAGGCCTCACCATGGTTGAGGCGGAGGAGATGAAAAATTAATTTTAACAAGAAATTATTGGGGGGTTCCAGCCCCCCTTGCCCCCCCCGTGGTTACGGCACTGGGTGGGAGCTTGTTCGCAGGTGGGAGCTTATTGGAAGATTTACGGTATGTAGGCCCCTAGGAACATAAGGAAGCCTGATTTACAAACGGTCAAGTTAGAAGAGAACCAACCTAGTATTATTGAATTAGTATCATTTTACAAAAATGCCAACTTTTCTGAAAGCAATTGTTAATGGTGTACTAGGTATAGTTTAGAATATTTCCAGAAAGTAAGGCGCAATCACTTGTGAGCAGCAAATTGCCGACAAACATTTCGATACATTCGATGCAATATGATTGTCTTCGATGCAATATGATTGACATCCTGTAATGTCATGTCGAATGATCGATATGGCTATCATTTATCATCATTCATCACATACAGCAGAGGTCACGGACTTCCGGCCCCGAGTACGACCCAATTCGACCCCAGCGCTTTGAAAGTAAACATGTTTTTAAAGCAATACAATGTTTTGACATAGTGCTGATGTATGTTTACATTTTGCACTAGTTTTGGACTTCCAATATCATTTTTCACACAGTAGCTCCTAAACTGAGTAGCGCTATCGCCAATGTTTTTATTTGGGGGGGGGCTTGGGCCTATAATAAAAGTATCTGGCCCTGGCGAAAATAGTGTATAGTGATTTTGGCCCCGAAGCCCATAATTTTTGGTGACCCCTGACATGGCAGCCACAGGGAAACTGATCAAAAGTCTAGTATTTCTCTGTGATCACCACTTGGCATTTCTGCCTAAAGAACGAGCAGTACTCTCTTTATTAGGGGATGTTATTTAGCTTTCCTTTTTGAAATCCTTTTTTGAATTAATTCCGTATATACATCTGGTATTGTACTATCGTATATTGTGGTTTCAGAAATATTCTTGAATTGAAATTAATTGTATTTTGTTCTCAATTTGGGTTACCTTCCTTTGCCTACAGGTACTTAGATGGAAATCGGCTACAGTATCTTACAAATAGGATGTTTTATGATCGACGCAAATTGAAATTGCTGTAAGTTTACCCCATTTTTTTAGTTTCTTTTTCTAACTCTTAATCACTACATGACCTGTGGAGAAGTTCTCTTTAACGATATTGGTTAAAGGATTGTGAATGACAAAATTTTATACATAAATCTATATACATACATATACATACTTCTCGTAAGTGGACCACCTCTTTGGCACAGTAGGATAGTCAGTGATTCTCTGGCCAAGTTCGAATCCTCGCAGGGACATAAAATTTACAATTGTGGTAGCCCATTTACAAGAAGTATGGACTCTCTGTCAGCCATTGCCATACTGAAAGAATATATATATATATGTATATGTGTATATATATATATATATATATATATATATATATATATATATATATATATATATATATATATATATATATATATATATATATATATATATATATAAATATATATTTATAATTTGGTACCTTCTGTCTATGTTGCATCTAATCTTGGAATTACACATCAAATATGACTCTTCACAAGTAGTTTCATCAGCCTAGCGAGCATCGATGTAGGCCACTCTAGCCTTTGTGCACTCTAGCCTTTGGATATAAAATGAGGTGTTTTATTCTTTTGAAACAGAAATTTGAGTGGGAATATGATCCAAGGCATAGATACAAACTCTTTCCTGCATGCAAGGAATATCCAAACACTGTACGTATTAATGTTTTGTTTCTTGATTTTTGCTTTATTCCTGCTTTGCCTCATTTAACTTTTCAGTCATATTGAGAAGCATAGTCGTTTCGTTTTAAGCAAACGTCTGGCATTTGTTAATTTAAGAATATTGCAAAATCAAATGTTTGATTATTTTATCAAATTTTCAATTTAGAAATCTTGCTGGTAATCGGCTGTCATTTCTTGGTGCTCGACGCTTGGCTCCTCTGCGAAAACTGACAGCACTGTAAGTTATCTTTAGTTTCTTTCATTCCTTTCAATTGTCTTTGCCATCAATTTTCTATTCGCAGATTCAATCTACATGTAATCATATAGGCCATCTGCTGTGTACAATAAGATGCTCAAATAGTGACTTCCATTGTGCATATCTGAGATCTAAGTTCTCAAACTTGATAGAGAATCTTAGGTACATCAGAAAGGATAATCCGAAAAGTTCCCATGCCTAGCCCCCGCAGTTTTTGCAGAAATTGGAGATAGATTTTGCATAAAATTGCTGACATCAGCAGAATGGAAAATACTGTGTAGCGTTGCAAATACTGTATTTGAAGAGACAGATGAATGAAAATGATTTTACAGCTTAGTGGGATCGCATTTTATCAAAATCCACTGCCATTAAAACAATACACTAATGCAACGACGAATAGACATAACTTTGCAGACAATGACGTCATCATTTTAAACAAACTGGCTATGGCCTTCTTTTAATTATCATAATGTGGAATGTCGCAAAAATTGAACTTTCAATGACTTTTCATTCAAAAAATGACTAGATAGGTCTGTGTACCAAGAAATGATTGCCATTGAATTCGTGAATATACATTCTAAACCTAGGGGGTAGTGGGGGCGGGGTTCGTGAATCAAAAAATGGGAAAATGATACAATGTTGTGCTATTAAATCAGTGTTTATCGGTCAATAAATAATGCTATATATAACAACTTTTGGAGTTTCCACAACATTAGACTCCATATGGAGGGATAAAGGAAGGGAATACTGGCATTACTCCCATTTTTCGTTGAAAGTTATGGAGTGCCCTTGCGCTCCCAAAGCTCATAAGCATCTAGCTTATTGAAAGAATTGTAGTTTTTTGATCAAATTCGCTTTTCAACACAAACAACCATTTCAGAGATAAACTGCTACAAGATGATTTAGGAAAACATATAACTGTTGCATTGAAATTGTCAACAATTATGCCAATGACTTGTGTGTAAGAACTGTGCCTTTCCCAGCTGCATACACCAGATCTTGACACAGTTAAACAACTTTGCAAGAAGCTTTTTTAGGCAATGCCACTTGCTCTTCTTGATTTGGCTCTTCAGAATAGCCAACTGTAAAACGGTATAACGTCTATGCCAAGCTTATATGCGAAAATGAGAATCAACACAGAGATAAATCCAATAATCTGCCAAATGTTCTTTCTTTCGTAACGCGTT
>OLMO02000003.1:5209996-5347792 GCA_900291935.2 Cassiopea xamachana | reverse complement strand
GAAATCTAGTCTTTACGTCCTACGTTAGTTCCTAACTTACAAATATAATATACAATTTCTGCATCTAAAATTACCAGTATTACACAACCAACCATGAAATAAAATTGAATAACTTCACTGGTACTGACTTTAGTGCAGCTTCCATGCTGAGGTCATTTGAATCTGGAGGCCAATGTGAGCCAATTGCTTTGCATTCTATGAGCTAATTTTGCATCTCCAGTGCCACAGCATACAGAGTTGAAAAGGAGTTGTATACCTTTGAGTATGCATCTCATCACAACATTCATCATCATAATCACTTTCTACCTCATCTTCAAATTCCTAGGAATCATCTGCAATTTCTCCCACTGTGAGACCAGGAGAGTAAGCAAGTGTTCCTTTTTGCATTGTCTTGGAGGTATGAAATACCATATTGGGGTATTGTTTCCCAATTCTTTCTTTTAAGTGGCTACTTTGATATGAAATATCAATTCCTTCAACATCTCTCACAGCTTCATTAAAATTTTTGACTAAAAATGTCAGCAGCAGAATCTCTTTGTTCTGTATCAGCCTTTTATCCACAACATTAACACAGAAGGTCTCAAAAGCTTTATCATACTTAATTCTATCTTCTCCTTCCATTGTTTTTGTTGGCCCATCACGTACATATTTATAATAGCACTTTCTGTGGTATCTTGCCTCAACTGCAACACAATCTTTGCTTCATACATGAACAAGGATGATCTCATCCTTTTTCCTTTCTACGGCTTGTTTCAGAAGGCCAGCTGTTAGTGTTTGAGCTAATGTCATCTCTTGCTTCTTTCACTTACCAGTGACCTAAACATAATAAACATGAATGTCATAGCTGTAGAAACCAGGGGCACTTGAGGCACATACACCCAAGATGTTGCAATAAACAAAGAAAAGCCCCTATTTTCAGGAAATGCACCTTTATCTTTTGAGAACAAAAGTGGCCCTTGAAGTGTGATGCTCCCAGTTTTGAGATGTATCCTATGACTCTGATGAATATAGAAATTAATAAGGAGCAACATTGCAAAATTAATAAACATTGTATCTAGAGGGCTTTAACTTTTTAGTCTTGGTAAATAAGTACTTTCATTAATTCGATATATAGCATTTCAAACTGAGAAACCTGAGTTAAAAGACTCTATCTCACAGATTTATTAAATAGCCTTTATTATATTTGGCAATCCAATGTTTTGCAAAAGAAAGCAAAGCCAAATGAAACAAAGCTTTGTATGTGCTTTTCTTTTTCCAATTTATGGATGGGCCCATTTAGCTCAGATCATTCATGGAAGTTTCATGTAAAGAACCATCCCATTGAGGAAAAACTTACTAGCTTGGTTTCGAAGGAAGCTCTCTGGCCACTCTAGGAAACTATATTTCAAATAAATTCAAAATTGATACCTTATCAGTAATCCAAATCGGACCAGGTATTTTGCAAATCAGGCAGAAATTAGGTAGCACGTCTTGTTTTGGTCTTTTTGACAATAATGTGTTTAATATTGATCCATTTCTTGCTGACCTTCGTCGTGAATAATTACTTGTACTGGGGTCGGCCTGATAATCAGTTCTGGACTTCTCTGGGCTTTCTGCATTCTTTTTTGCTCTTCTTAGTTTTGCCACATCGGTAAAGAGACGGTAACAAGAGACATGATAGTACAATGGGCCTGAGCCTAAGTCTTCCAGTGTTGGTGTATCCGTGGGAATGAATTCCAAAGACTTCTTTGCTACTTCGGTAAACTTTCCATACGCTTTTGGTAAATTAGGCCATTCCTCTCTTCTTTCTAACAACGTATTGAGGGTTACAGCTAAAATTTTTCCCGTATCTCCTCCTTTATCGTCAAAATGGACGATGCAATTTTCACAGGCAGACATTTTAACGCCATCTTTGTTTTCGCGGTTGCCACTGGCTGCGCACCAAATCAAATTTACGGACTCTCGGAAAACAGGTCTAACGTAAAATAGAATTTTGGTCCGGATTTTATGGACTTATCGTAATCCGTGACAGTAATCCAAAATTAGATTATTAATTTGGCAAAATAAAACTCCATTTTGCTAAGAAACTGCGCTTAGTGGGAATGGGAACTTTTCAGAATCTGAAATGCAACCTAATAAAGGTTTGATTTTATTTGATAAATGCGAGATCTCAGAGGTGCACAATGGAAGTGAACGATATCGGGTAACAGCGAATGGCCTAATAGATCATTAATCGATTGGAATGAAAGAGTTACTGACTTTCGTTTCAGTTAATATAAGAATGCCATTTTTGTAGTTAAATTACGCAATGTTTCATAAATTCTCAGCATTTGGTCTGTCTGTATTCGTATGTATCTTTGCCGATACAGAAGATGGGGAATTTCCCCGGGATATTGTACATTGCATACATAGAACGCCCTGCTAGCCTCAAGCGCCTTAAACAAAGGGGCTCTCAAATGGCTAGGGGAAGGTTAGAATACTTTTTGATCGTCAGTATGTTTATTTTATTGAGTGGAGGGAGGTGTGCAGAGCTTTCAATAATTCTTAGAGTAAGCGGCTCATCATGAATACTAGGCGTTTATGTCTAATGGAGGGCAATCCATTACGTGTACCTTTTTGCGTCATTTTACGTGTAAGTTGACGGCATTTTAGGCATAAGTAACCCGCGATGATCTGCTGGTAGCCGCCTTCTTTTGAAAGCTCTGGGGGGAGGTGGGGGATCGGAGATAATGAAATTCAAAAGTGTGGTAGAGAAGATGGTCACATAGGGCAACAAACTTTGGTACAATTTTGCATGTAGTGTATGGTAGCATGTTTGCATAATTGGATCTATGCTTGTATGTGTATACATATATTCATCACGCTATACAACACACTTTCTGTACAAGGGTTTTCAATAAAGGGCAAGTACCGACGGTATAGCAGTAACTCATACATTTGTTAAGTAAGATATTGAAAACACTTTATAGTGGTTAATTTTGGATAAGTCAAGAAAATTAGTTAGTAGTATTTCTTTATTGGATCGGGGAGAATTTAGAAAAAATCCAAAGTACCCGCCTACCTGTTAGGTGCCCAAGAGTAGCGACTTACCCTACTCTGATTGTGAATACTCACATATTCTCACAAGATGGTTTTGTATTAGGATGGTCGATATTCTAGGAGATCAATTATGACTTTGTTGCTCAGTCCTTCATACTGCTATGTGATTAGTAGCCATTTTTATATATTTGTTCCTGATTATAGACCCAATGTCTCCTTCTCTACGTATACTGTCTGCAGCCCTTTTCATACATTTTAATATTTTGTCCTCTTTCCCCAGCTACTTGGAGAGGAATCAGATCAGCAAGATATCAAGACTAGCCTTTGAAGAGCTACATTCTTTGCAAATTTTAAATTTGAGCTGGAATCAAGTATCTTTGGGTCAAAGCGATCTTGATACTGCCTTCTTGCCAATGAATCAGCTGAAGTCATTGTAAGTAGTCAACTGTATTAGCTTCATGATTGTCTTTACTGCAGTGCAAACACGTAGCATTTGTGTTGCGTTATCTTTGATGTTTTTAGTTTAATTTTCCATCAGCGGCCCATGTGCCATTATGTTTGCTCCTCCAAGAGCATGACATATAAAGCTGTGTTTGTTTTGATTTGTTTGTAAATTTCTTATGAAACTTGACAGCGGTGCTAGGATGATGTCAAAACATCTTGCAGGAAATCTATCAACCCATGGATTTATGACTAGGAGTTATAAGGGATCATTCATTGTTTATAGAGGGGCCGGTATTGAAGAAAAATTGAGAAAAATTGGATGAGAGAAACCTTCTGATCGAAGGAGTAAGATTTAAGGACCCGTGGCCTACAAAATGGCTAAATGTTGAGAACTTCAATCGCTTTGATCGATCAGTTTTAGTCTGTAAGATTCTCCATAAGCTATGCCCTGAAAGCCTATGGAATATGTTCCAGTTTAGACCATCTTTATTTAATTGCAATACTAGAAACGATAAAGACCTGCATATTCAAAAAGTAAAACTTGAATTCTCCAAGAAAGGATTTAAATATGCTGGCATTAGGGCCTGGAATGATATTCCAAATAATATAAGAGAACTGTCATTGCTAAGTCTGTTTAAAAGCCATCTAAGAAGACATTTGATGAGCAACGAAAACTAATATATGCCTCATATATATATATATATATATATATATATATATATATATATATATATATATATATATATATATATATATATATATATATATATATATATATATATATATATATATATGAATTCTTTTATAGCGATATGGATATCGCTATAAAAGAATTATCATTATTATTATTAGTAAGGTTGTGCAAATGCATTGCAGTACAACCTCAAAGTTTGGTATAACATAGTCTATAGACCAAGGGATAAGATGATTTTTTGAACAGCAAATCATTTCTTGTAGCTACCAAACCTCTCCGTAGATAGTGAGCAATCCCTATATAGCACATACTTTTCTGTAAACAGTATACTCTTATTAGCATAGAAATCGTATACATGGTTTTTGCTAATTGATTGTGATGTCGAATTGTTGAGCTTCTATGGGTAATGTTAACATGGAATAATCCATTGCTGCTATCTCTTCAGATGTTTGTAAATGCCCCAGTTTCTACCATTCTACATTTGCAACTTTGTTTGGAATATTTTTTCTTTCACAACTGAATTTCTTTATTTAGGGATCTTTCTGGGAACGAAATTATGCTGATACCTCGCAATGCTTTTAGAGGCCTACATAACCTGCTTTCATTGTAAGTATCAGATGGTTGGTCTTATCTATGAGATATATTTTGCTATGCAGGGATTTTTTCCGGTTCGTGTGTGTGTTATTGGCAGTTTTGGGTTTCTATAGTATTTGTATAGGCATTTCTTAGTGTTGTTAAACACTGCCCTAGATTCAAATGGCTTTAATTTGCTGTGCCTTTGGGGATCCATAGTTCTATTTACTTATCATTAAAGGTGTTATGTAGGATTTTCTACGTTCCAATATGATGTGCATAGCATCCAAGAGATGTATGAATTTTTCCCCAGGCAATTACCCACTGTGGCATTATTTTAAACAACAGCACACATTAGAAATAGCTTTCTTTCTCGTTAGCCACGTCTTTGGGAGATAAATTGAGCTGACTAATTCGAAAGTAAATGCAATATAGATTCTCATTATTATTGTCTTTTTAATGACGATTTTAAGGATATTCAATATTTCAAAAATTAGTTATTGACAACACTGTTTGTATCAGCTTTAGTTGTGGCCATGCAATCACAATTGTTCAATTTTTGCATTTTTCCATCCCTCATAGGAATTTGAGTTCAAATGATGTAATCATCGTTCAATCTGGGGCTTTCTCGGATCTTACAAGTATCAAGTCAATGTAAGTTTTTATTATATTAATTATTCTTAATTTAGCTCGATGCGTTAGATTAACTTTGTATACAGTGTTAACGGCAAGTATCATTATATCAATAAAGGTTTTAATTTTAAAGTTTCTAGCAGCTTGCTTTTGGATTGTAAGCTGTGTTTTCGACTTATGAGTGGAAAGTGACTTGGAGCTAAAGAAAAGCTACGAAAATACCCGTCTCCCCTCGTATGAAAATGACACTTCAATGTCGTACTAAAATGATATAGCCATATCCCAGAGTGGGTAGAAGTGGGGCATTTTTGAACATCCTGAAATGCGTAGGTTTTCCAAGTACTTTTCTGCAAATGTGTAGAAGCTGCGTTTATGATGTCGCTCAATACCGTTCCCCTAGAACCGTGTTTCCCAACTTTTTTCTTGCTGTTCCCCCCTTGGCTACAATACAATGAATGTGATTCCCCTCACCAAATTAAGCTGGCACAATGCATGTAATTGCGAACAATAGCAGGCATCATTAGACACCAATTTGTTTTCCAATATTGTGATACTTTCTTGATTATTTTTTGTAATCAATGATGGCTGCCTCCAATACTCCCCATTAAAAAGTCGAATTTCTCCCCAGGGGAATCCCCCCAATCTTTGAGGTAGTGCCAAGTCCAATGTAGAAGTAAATATTATATTTATTCTACGACTTTGGGGGTAAGGAGATAAATTTGCATAATAAAATTGTTAGTAGCTCTGAGGATCAAAGCAATAATTTTTCCTTCGAAACTTTTTCCTCCTTGCGTTGTTTTGGAATATTAGCTATTTAGATTCAATTATTTCCAAATTTTTAAATGTGTTGACATACGTTCTATAGAGCATGCTTAATCTTTCAGCCAAATTTATGCTCCGAAACTGATTTGTGATTGCTCAGCTCGATGGTTACGTAACTGGGTAAAGGCTCATTCGTTTGAGAAAAGTGTGATTGGAAAGTGCAAAACACCTCTGTGGCTTGCCGGTAAAAGCCTTTTTGTTGTTGATGATGCTGAATTTGTTTGTGGTAAGTCTGTTTTTATTCTTAAGTTGATATTTTCCAATCCTTGTTATGATGGTATCCTCTTTATGACGACAAAATCTGTCAACTTGATTTCACTCAATACTATAGTAGTTAATTGAATGACGCCATGAAGTTTGTTATAGCATAGACTTTGTTAGATGTAAATCGTTCATATTTTGTAGAAATCTCATGTGCTCTTTCACTTTTAATTTCTCTCAGGAATATCATTTAATTTAACAATTATTGTTCTTGGCAAGATATTCAATCTCTTTATTGGAAGCCTTCATTTTCACTTCTTTAATAATTTCAAAGTAGACCATACCCCAATTACATCTTTAATTTGCATTTTAACTTTTAGCTTCTAAAGTCAACAATTCGATAAAGCCAGAAATAATTGTGCACCCAAAGACGCAAGAAATTCAGCGCAACTCTAACGTCACATTGCGTTGCGTGGCTACAGTTTTGTTTCCTGAAACGCAAGTATTTGGTTTGACTGAAGAAGACAGACGATCAAGAACATCAATGAACATTGAATGGTACTTTGCTGGAAATGGAAGAAAGGAAAGACTGATAAGAGACAAGGTTGTGAAGACCTCTGCACAGGTAAGAGATATTGATGTATTTTATCATTAGATGTGAGATGTTTTAGGCCTGTTTATGAAGATGCAAACTGTGATATTATACACTTCGAATGCTCCTTTCTTTAAGAGGTTATATTTGAAGAATATCTTTGAGGAATCAAAGCTTCCATTCTTATGTTTCCTTTGGTACTGAGCATAATTATTAGTTATAAATCTTGTAGTTATATGTGGTATTGGTTATAGCTGCATTGCTGGTTAGCATAACGAGTTATATTGGTTAACATAACCAAATGGTTGTTGGCATAATCAGCTCCAGTGGTTAGCATAACCAACTAGTAGTTGGCATAGACAGTTAAAGTGCTTAGCGTAGCTCGTTATAGTGGTAAACATAACCAGCTGTAGTCGTTATAACTATAAGTTATAGCTTTTCAACATTTCTTTCATTAGTGTTCAATGTCTCTGTATGGGTTCATCTTTTTTCACTTTGAGTTTGGTTTTGACTCTGGCCTAGCGACTTCAAGTTGCCTTCAGAGTGTTGGATTCCTTTTTCGTTAGCATTGAAATGTATGCTTTTTCAACACGCAATAGTGGCGCTGCAAGGAAAATCTAGGAATTTCAAATATAAATGATATTTCTTTTTAACTCATAGTTTATGTCATATTGCGTTAATGAATAGATACCTGTCTTTTGTGTATTCGCAAAATCATTTTCTTTTCGCACTTTTTTAGAGGTTATTTTCATCTTATCTCTTCTTACATTGCATCCGTTGTATCACATCAGTATACATCTCATGATATACGCTCAATGTGCTATATCGGTTACAGGAAATTGAATTGTTGTTTAAAATGTGTTTAAATGAGGTTCCTGTGACTATTTTGAGCCAGTAGATGCTTATTTCTAAACAGGAACATATTGGGAGAAGAGTTTATCGACGAATGAGCGAATTAACATTGAATGGAATTGATTACACTGACGTTGGAAGATACCGTTGCCATGTCAGAAATTTTTATGGAGATGAGTGGTCGCAAGTTGCTAACATAACTGTTGTCGGTATGTTGTTTTAATATGCAAATTCCATAGCTATTTTGCACAACCTTTGGCTACAGGATAGCAGCATCTTCACTTGTATTTGATCCTTTGTTTGAAAGCAGGTATACAACACAATTTCCAGTATTTGCTTATCAAAAGAGAATTTTAGAAAAAAGTGTTCTTTTTCCAGAATTTTCATTCCTCCTCTGTCTTTATCATCATTCTCAGAGCAGATCTGCGTACCAGTCCAACTTGTCCCATTATTAGTTTTTGTTCCATGTATTTTGGATATTCGTGATCCCCAAGGATGGCTCTGGTAGCCAAAATAAATATGCAGATGAATCAAGAAGAGGTCAAGTGCCGAAGATACAAGAAAAGTTTCCGACAAATTAAGCTGAGTGACGCTCTGCAATCTCTGTGGTTGGCAAGTCGAAGTGCCGACAAGCCAGTCTCTTCTTTCATATTTGACTGTCGATGGCTGTCTTATAGGATTTGGCTTGGAGGCAGCTATGCCTCATGACACCCCACAGCACCATCCGTAGTAATTCCTATTCTCTTATGAACGTTCTTCGTCTCATTCGTGTAGTGATATTTGAGCATGCTTCATTGAAACAGTATAATAAAAATAATAATTATTATAGTACATCACTAAGTGAATTTTACCCAGTTACTGTTTTGTGTTCTTATTTTAGCTTTTTTGTCTTCTAGTTTTCCCATATTTCGTAACAAAACCGGTCGATGTCCGCGTCATGAGTGGTAAATCAGTAAAGATATCATGTTCAGCAAAAGGTAGCCCCGTTCCCGTAATAAAAGTAAGCCGAAAGAAGGGAATCCGATTTCCAGCAGTTGATGAGAAACGTTTCTGGTTTCAAAGCAGAGAAAATGGTTATGAATTCGGTATTAGTAATGTTAAAATTCGCGACAGTGGTCAATATATTTGCTCAGCTACAAGCAGAGTGGGCACCATCAGATCTAGTATGGTACTCACTGTTATTGGTAAGTTTGAAAATCTCAATTTTATTTCATTTCAACGACGATATCATCGTAATATATGTCCTAATTTGATTAACGGATTACAAAATGATTCAACATATTGAAAGATAGCTTTTAGTGTATTTTCTCTCTGTGTTATAGAGTTCAATATAGCTGTATATTGACAAAATTTAAATAAACATGTTCTTACTTCTGTTATGTACTTTTTGATGAATTTGCTCTAGTTGGTGCTTACTCATAAAATTGTTAATCAAATTGACGTTTGGTTGTCATTCAGTGTGCACAAATAGCACGTTAGTTGGGTTTCAGTTCTGTTGGTTAAATGTGAAATTGTATCTATAATTTCATTTCATTTCAAATCTTTCCAGCTCAACCAAGGTTTCTTCGTGAAATGAAGAGCAAAAAGGTAGTAGCAGGCAGTACAGCTGTGTTTGAGTGCATATTTACAGGCAATCCTAAACCGAAAGTAGAGTGGTTTAAAAATTCTACGATAATAGCAAAAGGAAAGAATGGTAGATACAACGTGAACGATCAACTGCTGATAATCCTTGGTGTAACATTTGAAGATGCTGGAACTTATTCATGTAGAGTATCAAACGCTCTGGGAATGAAGCGACAAGTTGCCAAGCTAGCAGTTGTCTCTGGTATGTCGTATTGTTTTCATTTATCTTCTCTTTGGCACCAAAATGCCCATGGGGCTACAGCGCAAAATCCCATGTGGGATAGCCTTTGAAAATCTTTCGTAAAGCAGCTAGAGGGGAAGTAATTATTTCCCAAGAGTAAATAGTTATTATTCGTTTGTTTCAATAGCATTTGTAATGTACTTGAAGTAGTTTTTGTTGTTATCAATAATACTTGAAATTCTTTAGGATTCATGAAGCTTGTTTGGGGAAACTCTGGGCCTTGTAATATTTTTGGAATAGCTGTTCTCCAAATGGCTTTGTGGCATTGCCATCTTTCAAGCATATCTTTTTTTATTTTTGATCTATATGTTATATGTTGAATCTTCAAAATTGATCACTCTCTATATGCTATGACTTGACAAAGCCCTTAGGCTTGGAGTGGTTTGAGCTGTTGCTAATCACAATATTAGCAAATGATTGTAAATTCGATGTATGTATAAAACGTTAGCAATTTTTTAATTTCACGCTCTGGTAGCCTTCAATGTCTGCCAGTAGTCCTCGAACACTTCCTATGAGTTATGCATTCGATGAACTACAAAATATACTCCTCCCTTCTTAAAACAATGCTGTTTGAAGGGCACATGAATTGCACTTTTGGGTGAAGTGATGCCTTTCGAAATGGCTAAAAGTTTGCCTAAGGATTCAACAATGTATGAAAAAAGGGGGGAACTTAAGTTCTTCTTATTGCATTGGAAAAGGACAGGGGTAAATCATCTCTAAAACTGTATGGAT
This sequence comes from Cassiopea xamachana, assembly GCA_900291935.2. NCBI lineage: Eukaryota > Metazoa > Cnidaria > Scyphozoa > Rhizostomeae > Cassiopeidae > Cassiopea > Cassiopea xamachana. The sequence goes on along the minus strand of OLMO02000003.1, from coordinate 5,337,367 downwards.
GAACGAAGGATTTTTGACAGGCACTTTTACTTTGAGGTGGAGAAGGCTTTATTTCTCTTGATTGTTATTTAATTTGATATTTACAATTATAAGCTATCTTTTTACACTTTATATCTGATGACGTTTAATTTTCTGAACTGTATTTTTGAAGTTAAGAGATTTATTTTATACTTAGAAATTACTTTTGTTTTACAATTTCTGTTCACTAATATTCCCTTTTTCCCTTCTTACTTGCAGATGTTTCAGATATTGCCACAACACCTACAAGCCCGCAGGGTGAGCAAACTTATTCTTAATTCTCCATATAAACACCAGTTAGATATTGTGAGGAATATTGCAGTAACGATGGCAGATTTTGGCGTGCTATTGTCCGGGTTAGAGAGAGAGAGCACTGGGACGTAGAAGAGTTAGTAAGAAGTGACCCTCAGAGATCTAATAGCCACACCAAGAGACCTAGCAATAGGGATTATCTAAGATAATGTTTAAATTCCTGGATCCCCTTCCGATCCCTTGGCTTGTCCTGACAACCAGTATTCTGTATTGTTTTTATCTCATTGCCTTTTCGTCATTTGAAAATATTGGTTTTGGGTCTTTCAGTGAATAGCTTTTGTTAAATTTCATATGTTTGTGTTAGTAGTAAAATTATTAATTTCAAATCTTTTTCCCCAGCAATGCCACTGAAATTATTTATCGGAATCATCGTCATAGTGGTGATATCTGTTACTATACTAACATCTGTTGTCTGGGTCGCCCTTATCTGCCTTTGTAAAGGGAGAAGAAATCGTGGGCCTCCAAAGAATCCAAGCAATGTGGAAGCCACAGATCATCATGATTCTGGTGGAGGCAATCCTTCCTCATCTGATGCGTTCACAGTCCCACCTCTCCTTGCTACTGATGGCAGCGGCCTCGTTTTCGGGTATGGTCACTTGTATCCGGACAATCAGCGGCATATCACAGAAAGAGAAATACTTGCACATATTCGTGGTGAAAATACTACGACAGAAGACATTCCGTTGATTGCAGCAGGAAACCCAGTTCTGTCGAGTGATGCCGAAGCACTACCAGCAGTTTCGTGCGAAGATGGCAATCAGCATAGAGAAGACGATAGGTTGCTCAGACCGCAAAATGCCTTGCAGAGGCTGGATTCGCAGTCTATTTACGATAGAACAAAAGGAGGTGATCCTTCTTTTAATAGCGCTGATAACGTAGTGGAGAGCAGACCGTCACCATCGCCGCGCAATGACGCTATATATTGCTCATGTCCGGCTGATATTGCGGACACAAGTACGTTGAAAAGCGTGACTGAAACTCCGCAGAAACGGAGTACTGTACCAAGTAGGACTTCACATAAGAAGCGAGTTCTACGTAGACCTTCACATTCATTGTTGCGGAGGGAACTTGATAGTGATAGTTATTATGATAATTACAATAACGCCTCATCGAGTGGGGTGGAATCCGGTGAGAGTTCCTCGTCATCAGATTCTGTATCTGTAACAAACTTTGAGGTATCTAGGACCAAAAGTTCATCTGTGTTAGGAGCAGTATAATAAAGGCATTATGTCGCTTTTGTTCTTTGTTATATTCATTTCGTAGTAGTTCGTTCTTTTTCTCTCTTCTTTAAAAGAGACCCTCATTTTACTGTGCGTTGTTGAAAATATTGATTGATGGAACGTCTTATTTACTTGTCACACGTAATATAGTAGAACCCGAAGTAGGTTTTGTAAAGTTTGAAGTTCACGATTGTTAATGGTTTTTAATAGTTGTACATACCAATCCTGGTCCTTGTAGCAGTTTAAGCGGACATGGAATTTTTATATCATAGGAAATTACAGGCACAACAATCTCATCACCAATTTCATCTTCTCCTAGTCAAAGTGAACACTAGTCAATCCTCAACAGTTACAATTACATTTTGTGATAAGCTACAAAAGTATTGGCTATGAAGGCAAATAAATCTGTAAGGACAGACCTAGTCTACTGGAAGTACAGTATATTTCCCTTTTCCTTGATAGGAAATTTACTCTTTTTTCACCAACCGAGCACAATCCATTGGCCATGATTTGGTGTTTCCAGCTATTTCACTTAAACACGTCATTAATTTTTACTTTTCTTTTGCAATTTCATTTTTGTGCATTTACTTTTTAACATGTTTTACTGCATTTGATGCAGTTGCATTTTGATGTTAATTTTCAGATTTTATATTGAGATTTATTGCATACTTAATTTATTGGCAACAAAATAAGGAAGAAGCATTATTAGTTATGTTATCTGTAGCCATGTGCAATCAGATCAAATTAGTGTACATTTGCGTCGCGGCACCTGTATCAAGGAAGAAAGTTTTGCCAGTATGTGATTTTGAGGCTGCTTTAGTGATACTAGAGATTTTTAATAACCAGTGGTGGTAAAAAGATTTTATAGACAAAACGGGCACTCATTCTTTTAGTGAATGTAGTCGGTTGAATTCCCTAATGCTTGCTATTTAGGCGATTCCAGATATTTGCCTATTGCAGGCTTAAAAAGAAGTCTACCTCGAAGTGTGTGCAAAAATCCATCAATTACTGGTGTTAGAATTTAAAGTAGTTTATTTGTTTTGAATTGCGAAGCCCAGCCCAATTTGTTATAAGCCAAGCCCCTTTATTCTTACCAGTAATTGCATTGACCATTGTCTAACATAGCAGAGTTTGGAGGAGGTTCCTGGGTGTTTTAGACGCCACTCGTCCATTTTGATACTCGAAGTTGCTTATTAGGCCAATGGGTATATGCACTGTCATAGATTTTTGTTGAAATGCAAATGATTATGTCCAGGTGAGAGATCATTGGCCTTGCAAATTTTTTAAAGCATTCCATGGCATTTCAATCCTATTTAATTTCAGGTTTTTGCATCAAATTTTTCAGTCATTGCACTGAGAGCGATTAGTGGTTTAATGTAGCATTAAACTTTGATAAATCAATTTATAGTGCTTGCAGCCAAAAATATTTGTAAGTTATTATACAGTCTTTGGATTATTTCAGTTCTGTGTACAGATGTAAATATTTGGTCTTGTGTCACATTGACTTAATATGAAAAGCAAAAGTTTACCTTGTGTCTTTTTTTTTGTGTATTCATTTTGCGACTTGTGTTGTTGTTTACTTGCTTTGAACTAAATTTGTTTTGAACAGTTACAAAATAGATCTCAAACTGATTTTCCTAGTTTTAAATCGTTGGAATACCAGGGATTTTGTGCAAGGGCAGTAATCGTTGGGAAACCATTGGGAAACGATTGGTGATCTTACAGGCTTCCCACTCTGTCATAAAATCATAAATTGGACAAACATATATATTTATTGGTAAAATTTGCCCTGTAACAGAATGTGAAGCTTTCGCAGTAGCTAACCTCATTTTCATTTCAAGGCAAACATTTTTAGAACAACATGTTTATTAGGCCATTAACGTCAGATACAAAATCGGGTCTGTCCAATGGGGTTTATCCCCTTCAAGTTGACAGAAATCATTTATTTTTGCAATTCTTTAGAGAGTATTGTTTAGAGGTGACTTTGACAAATCATTCTGGTAGCTGTTGCTAGCTGCTTTATTGGAAAATTTAACAGTTGAAAATCTTGAAGACATGGAGTGCAAAATGGGGTCGGTTCAATGGGGTTTTCTTCAAGGATGGTAGGAAGGAAGTACTTATTTCTTCGATTGTTTAGAGAGTTGTCTATGGGTAAACATGATAAATGGTTTTGGAAGCCCTTACTAGTCATTTTGTTAGAAAATGAATCAGCTGAAAATGGCGCATTGTGCGAGGTGCGTAGAACTGGTCCAACGCGTAGGCACAACATCGGGTCGGTTTAATGGGGTTTTCTCCAATTCAAGTTGAGAAAAATCATTTATTTTTGCAAGTCTGTAGAGATTATTTACAGGTGAGTTGGACAAATCATTCTGGCAGCCGCTGCTAGGTGCTTTATTGGAAACTATTTCACTTGATAATAGTGCATCATGGGAATATGAAGTACTAAGTCAAAACCGTTGAATTCAAAGCTTTTTTTATATATTATTCAAATAAAACTCTTACAAAACAAATTACAACGCTACTTACAAAACCACTTGACTACATTACAAAGACGATACCCCGGGGAGTAAAAACTCTGACTACCCCGGGACCATTCCATTAAGACATAAAAACTAAACTAAATTGAACATACGATTACAAACTATATAGAAAGCAAAAACTAAGGAAAGAAAGCTTGTCTCGCAGTGGATGTTGAGCCTATCAAGCACAAAAATGTGGTTGGCAGCTGCTGTGCTCCCTCATAAAGCTGCTCCGGTGCTGAGCCGGTGTTGGATGTGGGAGATCCAGTGGTGGCACTCGGGCACTCCCAGCCGCTGCGAAGCACGCTTAACGATACTCCGTAAGATACGGAAGGGGACTGAATGACTTGCAGTGGAGTTTCTGACACTAGCTTAATCAACCACATCAACCAGTTTTGTGAATAAAATTTATGGTGAATTGAAGTATCCTTTTGTTAATACTATCTGAGAGGACTTCATCACCGTACAGAAGAAGCTTTATCAGAACTATATTTGAGAGACTGTTTATCTGGATAAATGGTTGTAATAATTGCGAGACTTCAGCGAGAAGGTCACGTCGTTGGACATCTAATGACGAACAAAGCAACAAAAAGTGTTCCATATCTTCAATTCCATCATTGGTTGTGCACATTGGGGTTCACAGTTTCCTTAAGATTGTGCTTAAACTTGTGGAAATTCAGTTTACAAAGAGTGACTCTTAATTACGAAAAATAAGATGAGCCGAGTGGGTCATAGATCCCAAAAACAGGTTTTGCAGGAGGACGAATTTTGGATAGGGCCTTCGTCTTAAAAACTGCAACAGTCGGTGCTAGCCTAGTTTCCGGATCGAGTTAGTTCCACTCAAAAATGCAATTAGGATAACAACTAGATTTTAATTTCTCCATTCGTGATACTATTCGTCCAACTTCCTCCTCCCTGCGAAGAGGGTATTACGACTGATGAAGAGGTGGAATTGGATCCTTTTTATACAAAGGGGTGAGGTTATTAATAATCTTATAGAAGAAGGTAAGACGTCTACTTCACCTAAGAGCACTCAGTGTCTCCCAGCCGAGCTCAGCATACAGCTTATCGTGCGATGTTCCCCTCCCAAGTTCCTGTTACAACGAGAGCAGCAGTGTACTGTACAGATTCTAATTTTTTCATTGGACTTGGTATAATGATATGCTGACTAGATTCGCACACTTTGGATGGGATATGGTAAATAACATCCCCATAGTCAAGGAAGGGACGGACATGGAGCTTGTAAGTCTATTTACGGTATGTCTAGGCAGATAATTTGAGAGATACTTTAGCAGCCCAATATATTTTCTCATTTTACGTATAGCAGCTGAAAAAGAAAGCTTCCTATCCAAGATAACACCTAAATGCTTGTGTTCTTCTACCTTTACCAAGGGTGTGTCGCTAAAGAAGATCATTGGGTGATCTGTTTCAGGTCTTTTTGTTGATAGAATCAATTCAATAGCCTGTTTTTGTGGATCGGGACTGAACGACATCCACCAATCATGGGCCCACTTACCAATTACGCTCAAATCATGATTCATGTCACTTGCAGCTGAATTAGGATCTTGGACAACCGTAAATAAGGATGTGTCATCAGCAAAGAGCTCTACACTACATTTCAAGTCAACAGTGAAATCCTTTATGTATAGAAGAAATAATAGAGGACCGAAAACTGAGCCCTGTGACACTCCTGCCAAAGTGTCTCCCCAGCTAGAACACTGGCCGCTCAGAGCAGTTCTTTGCTTTTGATCATCAAGAAAACTTGCAATAAGAGCAAGAAATCGCCCTTAGACACCACAACGTCTTAGTTTATATATGAGACCATCGTGCCATACCCTATCGAATGCTTTAGAAATATAAAGAAACACAGACCGAACATCTAGAGGAGGATTGCAATCAAATGCTTTAATATTGCCTGTGTTATAGAAATTAGTTGATTGACTGTAGAATCGCAAGGACGAAAACCTGATTGATTGGGGTTGAGTATAACATAGGAAACAAAGTGGAGATATAAGGAGTCGTACATACGTTTTTCGAGAATCTTCCCAAATATTGATAGTAGAGAAATAGGACGAAAGCTACTCTTCACATTTTTTTCATTTTTCTTATGAACAGGCACAACACTTACGCACTTTCATATTCCAGGAAATACATCACGTCTCAGACAGTTTGTGAATATTACCTTATGAGGGATCACAAGTGACCCATCATTTAATTTTATCATTTTTATTGAAATATCACCCCCAACCATAAGCTTCACCAGGATTAAGTGATCTTATGATTTTCAATATTTTATCCTCAGAAATATCAAAATTGTTTGTCATGGATGATATTCTCTTGGGACATCTTGTGGAATCTCACTACCATTTTCGATCGTTGTGCATTGAAATGTAAAATAGTCATTAATTATTTGTGCTTTATCAACAAAATCTCTTATAAACAGCCCATTTTCTAGAACGGGAGGTATTATCGACATTTTCGCTTTACTAAGAACAGCATTGACTAGTGACCTGTAGGTTTTTTGAGAAGTCTCTAGATTTGCTAATTTTTGTCCTGCTTTGCGAAGGTATGTCTTTGAGCATTCTCGATCATTTCTGCTCCATCAGATATCATCTATTGAATTCCTTCAAGCTTGTTGTTAGGCTGACGATTTCTCATAAAGTGTGCATAAGCATAATTCATTTTCTGAGAAATACTCTGCCAGTTTGTGTTGTCCATGGAGCTTGGCGAGGTTTAATTGCTTTATCTTGGTTTGGGATGAAGTCCGAATAGATGTTAAGCAAGACTTCATTGAGTAACATCACCTGTTCATTATTAGGACAATCAATTTTACCAAGATGCTAGTGCCAATGGAACATGTCTATACTCTTCAGTATGTTGGCAACATTTGCATTACTATAAAACCATATCCTACATGTGTACGGCGGAGGTGCCTTGTTCGAAACAGAGGGTTTACCATAAACAATAGGATGATGACATTGATTGTGTAATGTTGGATGAACACCACTCGGATTGGACTGGTCAATGAAGATTAGGTCAATGCAGGATTTAGAATCGCCCGTGATATGAGTTGGTTCTGAGAATTAGCTGATGAAGGCCTAAATTAGCACTTATTGGTTCAAATAACCTTCCCTCATAGCTTTCATAGCTTTTAATCCTCCGTCATAGCTTTTAAAGTTCTCCGCTACATTCCAGCATTAGTCGTTTCTGTTGTATTCAGGGACCGATCCAGAAAAATTTCTGACATTCTCACGACCACAACCAATGACCACATCCTATTATACCACACCAAATTGGTGACATCTAAATGACCATTTCTGTAATAACCTCATGTACAAAAAAGGAGCACCACAAAAACCTACCAATGATACTGCTATCAGGACTACAGGTAGAAAAGCTTCACTATAGAATTGCAGTTAAGCAGCGTAATTTAATTTTGACACAAATGTCCAGTCAATTTAATTGGAACTACCCTATCAAAGGATGGCCTGGGTATAAAGTTTCGGGTGGTGACTTACCAGATAGGGAGGCCCAATGAAAGAAAAATCTTTTCAAAGCAGCCTAGGTGGAGAAAAATTTTGGTTTCTGGGTACCTGGGTATCTTGCTCAAAGCTTTCTCCAAATCTCACATAAAACAGTGAAGGAGAACAAAACTATATGTTTAAGTGTTGTCCATAATTGACTAAATTAACCAATGTACAACATCAGAGTTTAATTATGACGAAAATTCTATTTTGCCATGAAAGGAGGTTTGCTTGACGGTTAAGACAATTTACAAAGCAGGTTCTCTTAAATATCCTATGCACTTTCTATGGAAAGTACATCACATTTTGAGCAACTAAAGCTGAAATGCCAATAGACTGCAAGGCATCTTTCAGTTTTTCAAAGAAATAATAAGTGCAAAGTTACTTATGCCAATAATTGTACATTAAACTCTACAAAGATTTTATATTCTTGCAGTTGGTATGATACATTGTACAAAGATTTTTCGTTTGATTGTGCTTTCTGCATTTATAGTTAATTGAATGAATCACAGAAGATTTCTGGCTGAAACTAATTTACCATGGATATCCTTGCTTGAAACATGATGTATACTTTTAAAAAAATATGGCATGTCAAAATGTCTTGTGAATCTGTGTTTGAGGTTCTTTTGACAATCTTTGAAAACAATTTTGGTGACATGAGGAATATAAATGGAGTAAGTACTTTGAAAAGTTTGAGTTGCAATCAATGGAACTAGACTTACCATGCAAAGAATATCTATGATCTATGAGTGAAGTACATGGATGTGAAATTGCTTTAAGCCAAAAGATTTCTTTGACTAGCATATGGAATACTCCAAACATAGCTGATAGTACAGTATTGTTAAGATGAAGCCTCCACATACAACCAACTAATTAAGCGAAGTGATTCCAATCAATGCTGCTTAAAACAACTTGTGCTCTCATTTCAGTGTTCGAATTCATGCAATTTTTGGATAAACATTCAAAACTCTGTGTCATGCACTTCATCTCTGCAAAGTAAGAGAATTGCACTTGTTCCATGAACTCGCAGTACCAAAAGTTATTTCACTACAGCAAAGCCTTCATTCTATGTGTATGAAAATAATTATCTTCACTACCATGACAAACAATGCTCTTAGCAATAGTGAAACCAATAACTGAAAGTATGAACTAATTAATGAAAGAACAAAATCCTCATCATATTAAAATTCCAAAATTACAAATGCCACTTTGTTACAGTTAACACATTAATAACAAACAGTTTTTCATTGAGTTCCTGATTAGTGAACTTGCAAGTAGCAGTGCATCCATCAAAGGGCCACTTCCAACAAGTTAATAGGGGGGCACCTGCTCACCAGGTTTCCATAATTGCACCTGCAATATTGTATATAAGAGTGCTTTGACTACCTGGGGATGGACCCTATTATGTCTTTGATGTGTTAATACATGGATGAAAAGTCCATTCAAGGCTCTAACATGCACATCAATATGGAAGTTCTCACGTGCACATAAACTACTAAGCCTTCCACATTATATCTGGAAAGAGAGTATTTCTATATTCGAAAGGGGCGTATCTCTACGATTTAATAGATGTGGTGCTAGAAATCCTTGCATCTGCCATCATAAAAGGGCGCCATTTACACTTGCCCCCTAGCTACGTTTCATTACAAAAGGCTATGCTACAAAACTCCAAAAGCGTCAAAGCTGCGCCTACATCACCCTTACGTGTTCGACAGTAATTATAAGATTATATGTCCTGTACCCATGTTTACTCGGTGCAATTACATCAAACCTATTGCAGTTTTCATCAATAACAGAGCGCAGATTTCAGTGCCAATTGGCCTAGAAGAAATTCCTCCAAAAGTAGCTTTCTACTCACTCTATTACGCTGGAAAATCTTCGCTTTCACTCTTTTAATGAAGTCTGTCATATTTTCGAGTACTACTTAGATCCTTCAAACCAATGCCATCCAATGGTTGTTTCCTCGACACTCCCTCTGAATCTTTGACATTCTCACAGCACCTCTTTTTCCCGAAGTGGAAATTAAAGTACTGGCCTAAAGCGCAGTAGGAGAGGATATAAAGGAGCTGTCACTTGATTGATACAATATCCTATCCTCTCAGGTCTACCTTCTCACTGACTAAATTCCTGCGTGTTGTCTATGCGTGCGCATTGAATAAACTGCGGCAGCTCACTTTCTAAAAGCGCGAAGCACATTCTCACCCTTATAGCAACTCTCATGCAAACATTCTCAACAGCATAGTTACAGAACGAAAAAGTGAATAATAACTTGAGAGAAATTAGTAATTGATCAGATTCTATTGCTGAATCCTTCGCAGAGGCGATTATAATTCATCATCAGAGAGCAATTAGTACGTGGGTCGGGGTTTAGTAAGAAATCTACAAGATGCATTTCAAAATGAAATTCAGTATGCATATATCATCGTGAAGAAGTTCTTAAATACAATTGAACGGAAGTTCTAGTATATGAGAAATATTGATAATTACGTGAGAATGGTGAGAATGTCTGAATCTGCCCCCTGCAAAATTGCATGGCAATAGAAGCAGGGCTGTCGGATTTTCATTTGATGATTTTGACAGTATTAAAAAATGGCTTTGTAAAAAGAGGTCCTAGGATTGTTGCATACCATGACTACAGAAAAACTGATCCTATAGTTTTCCAATCTGACATTAAAAATAATTTATATGGGGATAGCAAAGCATGCTTAGTATTTGAAAACTTCAATTCTACTGCTGACTAATTAACGAATAAACAGAAATACTTAAGCGCAAATGATGCTACGTTCTTGACGAAAACTCTGAAAAAGGCAATTATGCTGCACACACAGCTACGTAATAGACTAAACAAGCACAATAGCTTAGAACTTTGGAAAGAAGATAAAATAAGTGTTTAGAAATTCTACGTCAAGTAAAAGCATCGTGTTATGAAGACCTTGACATGAATTCTGTCACTGACAACAAGAAGTTCTGAAGAACTGTAAAACCACTCTTTACTAACAAGGTTTAGACCACACCAAGTATCAAACTTATTGAAAATGAAAAGTTAATTACTGATGAAATTGTAATAGCTTAAATCTTTAATGAATCCTTCACCAGCATCATAGATACAATTGATATCACCCCTAGTGAATTCATACCTAGCACAGTAGGCCATCGGCTGAATCCTGTTGAAATTTCTATTAAACAACATAGACATCACCCCAGCATTCTAAAGAGTAATGACAAGGTGGACAATACCCCATCATTTGAGTTTGGACTAGTTACTGTGACAACAGTTAGCGAAGAAATATTGAGACTAGACCCAAAAAAGCATCTGATTCAGAGTATTCCTCCAAGGCTAAACTGGACCACACTTCCTTTGTTTATCGTATATACTCAAAACTAAAAGAGAATAAGGACATTTTTGCAACATTGCTAACAACAATTTTCAACACATCAATATCTCAGAATGAGTTTCCTCATGACCTAAAGCTAGGTGACGTAACTCTCTGTTTAAAAAAGATGAAGCTGCTGGTATGCATAATTATAGACCCATTACAGTATTGTCCACTCTCTCTAATGTATTTGAACATCTTCTGTACACTCAGATGACTGGATTTGCGGATAAATTTCTAGTTCCATACTTATGTGGCTTTAGGAAAGGCTTCAATGCACAGCATGCGCTGTTGAGACAAATGAATACTTGCAAGGATTCCCTGGATAAAAAGAAGCGACTGGTGCTTTACTAATGGATCTTTCTAAGACGTTTGATTACATAGAGTATGAGCTATTAATTGCAAAATTAAACGCCTATAGGTTTAGTAGGAAAGCTAGATTAATGATCTATAACTACATATCAGGAAGAAAACAAAAAGCAAATTAGATGGTTCATTCACCACTTGGCGTGAAACTTGTTCAGGTGTACCACAGGGTTCAGTCCTTGGACCTCTTATTTTCAATGTACATGTTAATGATCTTTTCTTGATCGTAACGTACACTGCAATTTGCAGGTTTGCCGATGATACAACCATATTCGTAGCCGAAAGTTGTTTAGATAAAGTATTAAAACAGCTAAAAACGGATGCTCTTGTGTCATGAAAGTGGTTTCCTGAAATTGTTATGAAGTTGAATGAAGGGAAGCATCATTTGCTAACATTCAGGACAGTCCAAAGTAATATTAAGATCAAACGATAAGAGATCATTTTTGAAGAAAGTTCCGAAGAATAACTACTAGGAGTGATATAAGGCAAAGCTTTAATATCAACAGTCATATTTCAAGCTGTACAGGTAGGACAACGTCATACGGCATTAGAAACAGTACAATTTATTGGTCAAAAATATACTCTTGTTCATTGTAATTATAACCGGCCTAATCGGCCTAAGTATGCAAACACTGAAAAAACAAGAATGGACAGCGGTGTCATGGCGAAACAATGTTTATAATGCTAAATTCAGCGTAGAAACACGTTTAGAACATGGTTTCGCCATATAATACACGTATTTCCAATGATTATAACTGTTTGCACACTATTGTCACTTTTGCAGCTTATAAAGCGTTTTAAAGCTGCATGTAGTGTAAAAACGTAAACTAACGCAATTCTCATGGGGAAACATTGACTAAACTAATAAACTCAGTGCAAAAGTATGCATAAAGCATGTTTTCTCAATGATTGTCACTCAATTCCTCGAAATTTTTCTCAAAAAATGTTGTGTGCAGTCTTGTTCATTGTTCAAGCCACACAGTTTAAGCCACACAGTTTAAGTCACACTGTTTAAGTCACATGGTTTAAGTCATACCATTCCAGTTGCACTGTTTAAGTTACACTGTTTAATTTAAACCGTTTAAGACACATCATTTAGGTCATACCGTTTAAGTCACACAGCTTAAGTCACACTTTTTAAGTCACACAATTGGAGTGACACCGTTTAAGTCACACAGCTTAAGTCACACTGTTTAAGTCACATGGTTTAAGTCATACCATTCAATTTGCACTGCTTAAGTCATGCTGTTTAAATCACATCATTGGAGTCATACCGTCTAGTTAGTTAAATTTGAATAGTTATATTTGTATTTATATTTATTATGTTTGTCATGGAATGCACACTTCATTTTTATAAGAATACTTATCTTTTCGCTGTGTCATTATATTCTTAACTGTTTCTGCTTTTGAGCCATAGATTATTCTTAAATTATTCTTAAGTACCAAAGGTAAAACAGTGTCTAAAAGTCGAAGGAATATATGCAAATCTTTGCTAATGTATCACTTTATCATAAAGCAAAACAAAACTGGAATAAATTAATAAATATCGTATGGATAGTGCAAAGGTTAGTCGACAAACAGAACTCGAATACATAGAAATTTAGAGTCTTGATGAAGCTTGAGCCTTGAATTATTCTGAAATTACTCTGAAATTTCAACGATTATGAGCATTAATTCTTATAAAAATGTGTAGCCTTTTGTCATGAAATAGTCAAAGGCTGACGTAAAAAAACGACCTAATTTTCCCATTCAACTAAGCTAAAAAAGTACAAAAAGGCTATTTTGTAAGTAACATTTATTAGTCAATAACGATATCCGATTTTTTAATTACCATCACGAAGTCAGGTTTCTCTTTGAGTTTTTGTTTCCAATCAAAAGAAGTAATACCGCTATTGTCTTGTAAGGGCTTCTTCAAATAAGATATTTTCTGCAATTATTCTTCACTCGAATAAGGCCCAATGGCTTATTCGAAGGGGGGCTTATTCGGAGGTGGGGGCTTATTTGAGGACTTGCGGTACAGCGGTGATGGATACATCGTAGAGAAGACAAAGTGAAAATCAACATGGCTTTATGTGTACGTCAGCCACGTACTTTTTCACATTTATTAAGAATGATCCTGGAACCTAACTCAATGCAGTAAATAACGCAAGCACATATTACAGCATATTACTAATAAAGGAATATAAATGCTTTTACGAACGTTTGAAGTTGATAATATCTTCCAATGACCAAGTCTTCCAAACAAAATTTCTGCTAATAATTCCATGTGGATGATACACCAAGAGCTTCGAACATCAAAAACAGACCTTAAGTCTTCAAAGGCAATGTCTTCTGGAAGATGGGACCAAAAGAGTTTGAGTTGAGCGGGGTCATAGTTAATTTTTAAATGAGTGCAGGTTAATTTGGTTTCTTGACTTACGAATTTTCATGTCCTTATGGCAGTAGAAAACGAGTACAATAATCAAACCTAAGGACAAACACCATCCAACCAGCAAAGCAATCCACAAAGACATCTCATTACATGTAGTCCTTTCTTTCGCTACATTTCTCCTCTTCATCCATACGCCAGGAGTAACTTCACCACAAATGGCTATATCGTCACCCGGCTTGGGAATTTGATCCGTCGCTTCTAGGAATATCACTTGCATACCCATTACAAAATGCCAAGTAATATGACAATGAAAAGGCCATACTCCAGGATTATCAGCAATAAACCGTATTGCGGTCCACCCACAACCACCTTGTTTTGCTTGGCCACCGAAAGGCTTTTCCGCATCCGGTATGACAGTCGTTGTGTCCCTACGCACGGCGTTTTTTGTATTCAACTGCGCAAGTTGTGACGCGCTTCCATTCCAAAGCCCCTTTCCAGTTCCAATTACCCAAAACTTATGGCCATGTAGATGCCAGGGATGTTGTTCACACACCTAAAAAGAATAGTAAACATCTTGCAATTCGACAAAATAGGCAGAAACACGGCTGTTACTTATATTTCAGGAAAAATTTCCCTGATTTTCCTTGATATTTTCAGTGAGATCCTTTTTCTTTCCTTTGTAATAAGTAATGACGGGGAAAGGCCTTAGGTCCTATAATAATGCCCCGACAAGGGAAGAACTTAGAAAAGGGAGAAAGGTTAAGTGGATAAGGAGATAAGATCAAGTTTTTTGATATTAGATTTGAAGGGTTATAAGTTGTCACCCTCAATTTTATCATTTCTTTGAACAGATATGGGGGCCTGGGAAGGCATTGACCCAATTTTTCGTAATTCAATGTTGAAGTTTCTTAAAACACAGAACTGTTCTTTACAAGGATTGCATAAACAGAGTGATCTGCAAAAGAGCAAAATTTGGCGATTCTCACATTCAACAAAATATGTGATTGACTGCCCTCAATAAACAGGGGGGTTGGAATAATTTCTAAAATTTAGTAGACAGGAGTCAAAATAAAAAGGGGATGTCAGAATTTGAGAAATGGCTTTAAATGATTATAAAACGATGGAAAGAACAAAAACAGGTTTTCATAAAGCATAGAGCTAAAATCTATACAGAAGCAATCTATTTTGTCTTGAATATTGGGCATGAATAGTACTAACAAAGAATTGGAATGAAATCAGGCGTTTGTAAAAAGTGACTTTCCTTTTTAAATAAACGAGGAGGGGATACTAATAAGGCCTGGGGGTTGGAAGAAAATCGAAAAATTAATAAGCGGGGGGCATTTGTTTAGCACTTGAGAGTATGGTGAAAGCCACTGCTCTGAAATAGAGGAAAACTTTACAACTTTCCTGATTTTTTAAAAAATCTCTCTTTCCCCTGATTTTTCCTGATTGACTATGACATTCCTTGACTTTCCCTTAATTCCCTGATTTGGTGGCAACGGTGAGAAAGTGACTTACTGTGAAGACAGCAGTAACTCTCTTCCAAGAAGTAAATTATAAATTTCTTATATAATCCACAACAGTAGATTTGGTCCCAGGGGTAAAAAGAAAGTGCAGTTTGTAAATCGCCAACGCAATGGCAAATATGGTTAAAGCAAATAAATTAATCAATCGCATAATTAGGACGGGGCTAAAAAAGCATAAATTGGGGGATTGCTAATAGATGGGGACCAATCAATATTCAATAAACTGTATGGGGACCTAAACATTTCAAAATTATTGCAATTAGTTGTTAACAATGTATCAATATAGGGTATATAGTTTGCTTTGGCTTCTTTACTTGTTAATATTGACCTGCGTTCAAAAAGCTAATGTACTTTATTTACTTATCATTTTTAAACTTTGAAATCTTTAGATTAGTAAAATCGGAAGATTTCCATAAATGGAAATGGGTGGTGAAATTTTTGAAAAATTTCAATCGGAGGCCCAAGTCAGAAGGTCAGGTAAAATTCATTAGGCCAATGATTTCTCAATTTTTATCGTTATAATTTCTCACAAATTCCTTCACCATACCTGATTGCAAGCAGGATAATTCTGAATAATAACATCAATGATATCCCCGTGATCTATTTTAAAGTACCCCCTGTTTTCAGTCAGGGTGTTCTCCCTTATCTGAAAATATGCCATGTGAGCCACGGGGGTATTCTCCCACTGATATGTCACTCCATTCAGCGCCCACCTCATGTGTCTATTGGTGGCGTTACAATATTGTTCTGGCCTCCTAATGGAGTGATTGTGAGCTGTCTCTTTATGTTTCCATAGAAAACGTTCCTGAGTGCCCAAAAGGACAATCCTCCTCTTCACCTTGTTGCTTGGAGGAGCGTCTGTTACTCCTTTCATAGAAATCTGCTGAGCGAAGGTAAATGCACTGTCGTCCCATTTTGGCTGCCTCGCAAGAACTGTCTCATAACCATTACTTGGGGTTGATGAATTGCTACCAGAGTACCTGAGGATTGCCTGCCCAGTAACTACTTTACTACGGTGGCGCGTCATAATGCTTATCCAGTAAGAGGCTACAGGTTGGGATGTGTTAATAAGCACAGAATACCGCTGGCCAGAATTTATGTCTAAACTTTGTACTTCTATAGGAACCATTGGCTTGCCATCCGCTTCAATGACAGTTAAATTGTGTCCTTCAATGGCGACATTCATGAAAGATAATTCTGTTACACTTCCAATTCGTAGGCGGATTATTTTATCTTTCGGAACTTCAACGACTTCCAAGCCAGGACATTGTGGAATCGTGCAATATTTTGTACTTTTCGGTTTAAAGTATGGATAATTTGCATCCATCGGAACCGCATTTTTTGTACAGTTATAATAACCTCTACCATTGATCAAAATAGACTCCGGATTACCTGCCCAGCGGAAATTTTCCTCTAATAGGCCTACTGCCAATTCAAGATGGCTGCCATGATACCAGTCAGACAGCAGTAATGACCTCTCTTCATCGTAAGGTTGTAGCTTCTTAGAGCCCAAAGGATGTATTATAAGCATTCCGTATAGGCCAGCAGCGCGTATACCTCCAATATGGCCATGGTAGACATAAGTTCCTGCTTCCTTGTTCACACGAAAGCGATAAGTGAAAGAGGTCTTTGGTGCAATTGGGCAACTTGATATCATGCCAATCCCATCATGCCACATGCTCCCCTTTTGTAGCTGTCCATGGAAATGGATGGTAATAGAATCAGATGCAAGATGGTTTTTTACCTGAAAAAGAAAGAAACTATTCGGGAATCTTGGGTTTTGTTTTTCAAAAGAAGCAATAGCTGTCACAGGTGAAAGTAGTCACAGCTTATGAAATTAAGAGCAGCAGGCAACGCGGTAAATAAATTGCAAATTACAATCTGTGCAATAAGGTTCTGTACTATTCCAATACACTTCCAAGTCTTCAAAATACAATGAAATGACAGAAGTGTCGAGTGAATTTTTCTAGCAACTACTGGATAAGCTAGAGTAAGCAAGAACTGAATGCAAAGAGACTGCTAGGGACAGTGGCGTAGCGTGACCGCTTTTTCTGGAGGGGGGGTGTAAAGCAATAATTTACCGACAGAAACTGCTATAGCTGTAAATTTAGCGACAGACAATGGCGTCCTGACTATTTCTGGCAGAGGTGGCCAACAACTAATTAGTAAAAGCCACTATGGGTACTATGGCTGGAACAACATAATGTGCCTTTGAATTCCATGAAACAATACAAAAATGTGTACACCTGAATAATTTAGCTGGTGATAAAAACTGTTATTCCTCCAAATTTGTGTAAAATTGCGATTTGTATAAGCTGCAAGTTAAGGAGATTATTGACAGAATAGCAGGAAGGCTTTGAAGACGCGAGCGGAAAGAGCGAATAATTTTTTGAGATCACGCCCTCTAGAACGTCGGAAAACGTCACTTCGGAAAATATGGCAAGCAATATGTTCATTATTAATCTCTAGTCAGAGAAGGAATCATAGTTCTAATTAATTGTCCTTTATTTGCACATCAGTCATTGTCTCCTTTAGCGCACCCGGTCTGCAGCCAGACCACCACTACCGAAAGAGGTTTTGATCTACCGACAGAAGCGTTTTCTTAGCAAGATCTTCCTTTCTTATGGGGTGATTTGATGTTAGAAAGGACATTTTAAACATTCTTTTGCAGTGGCGAAGCTAGACAAAAGCCGATGGTCGTGCTCATTGCTGAATATCAAACGGGACTCTTTTACTTACCTCACTATTTTCAAAGTGCGAAAAAGTTAATACATAGCCAAGAAATCTAAAATTATCATAGTTTTGTATAAAGATCATGATGAAATAATGCATAATCTTGAAAGATGGTTATGTTCATCTAAGATGGTTCCCAAGTAATCAGCGTTTGAGAATTATATGAGCGTATGTACGTTCTTTAAAGTGTCCCACTCCTCAATGTACGCCTCGTACGCTTTTCAACGCATTTTAGATACCTCCTCCCCCTTCTGAGCTCACGTACTTTTTAAGTGGAACCGACAGTAAAACTATACCAGAAATTGCGATTCAGAAGGAAACTAGAATCGTAAAATGAACACAAAAGGACGAAAAAACCAATCAGGTTTATTCTCTAACATTCCTTGCTCAATGGCAGTAATTAAAAAACATTGAAAAGTATTGTTGCGAGAAATGCTACTTCGGAAGCAACAAAAACTTTGCGGAGCACTCTCAGACATTCAGAAATTGGCATCCTTTGATTGCAGTTGCCAGGAAAAATAGTCCTTGATATCAACTATTACTGAGTTATGCATAAGCTTCACGCCATGGATTCATCCATTGCTGGAGATTCCACCTTTTTCAGCAGAAGATTATATGAGTCTTATGGCAGCCAACTGCTTGAGATAATCAAATTACATTTAACAAAATGTGACATTATCTAAATTGCCACTTTAAAGAGTCCGGTTTTTTTGCAATCAGAAATCAATTCATAATAGCATTGCTGTTGTACCTCCTTCTTCTGTGGGCCCATTCATCTCTAAAATTATAAGTCATAATACAGGCAAGGCATTTCTAACCATCCAATGCAAGGTAACATAGGTGCAAGGCAAGTTGTACAGGTAAGAAAAACAAGGGTTATAGAATGATCTTTAGTATGATAAACAGAATAATCATCATAACCTTGCTTGACATCAGAGACAAAGTAGCTGTCATGAATTTTTGCATACAAAAATATCAAGGTAAAAGGGAGTAAAATGGCACTGGTATTTATCTCCAAGCCTGAGTTAAGAATATATAAAACCACAAACTGCTGGACTGGAACTATTGTAATAGTTGCTTGCTATGTTGAGGCAAATCTATCTGCATTAGGAAATCTATATGTAATTTATCATATGCTGCTATTTGAGTCTTCTTACCTTCTCCACACTTTATGGGCAATCTTATCATGGAAAGTATCTTCATCTTTACTTCTTTTTAGGAAATCACTTTGCAGTTATGTTTGTAAACAAAAAACCAAGATAGTTTTGTAATAATCAATCTGCACATCATCAATCAATATGAATCTCGATTCTTTGTGTGAAACATTACTGCACAATAATTTCCTAAAGAAAATTAAACATGAGCATCTTCCATGATAAAATTGCAAATAAATTGTGGAGAAGCTAAGGATACTCAGCTGTCTTTTCAAATAGGAGGATATATTAATTATATTCCCTAATTTTGACCTCTCAACAGATGAAACTGAGATGGCAATCACAAAACCTAAGTTCAATAATCTTGCAAGCACTACAACATTGAGTTGTAAACTACATTCATTTGCATATTTATAAATATAATTTGTAGAGAAGTAAAGGAAAGTCAACTTCATTTTCAAAAAGCACAGACATACCAAGCAAATATAGACTATGTTGCTTTTTGAAGAAAAAATTGACTCTACTTGGTTATTATCATTTACTGATTCTCCTAATTTAGATCCATCAACAGATTAAATTGTGACATAATCACTGATATCAAATTCAATAACTCTACAACTTTTGGCAGCATAGTTATTTCCAAATTAACTTTGTACATGCATTCAAATGCTTCAAGCTGGGCTTCAATGCTTCTAAATTACATTTGTAAATATGTTGCAAGCTTCAAGATGGTTTTCTATGTGCAAATCTGAGTCATTGTAGGTAAAGAGAAGGTGATTTTCAAAACGTTTATTATTGCAAAGAGAATTATATGTATATTTTGAGTATAGGGGCACATCAGGTAGAACAATCTCTTTCTTGCTTGAAAATTTGGGGCTCCACAAGATCCAAGAAAGTAAAGTTTTAGCATCCTGAAAGCTCGTGATATTATGAAGTAATCAAAATTCATACAATTTTGATCATGACGTCCCAACTAACAATTTAAATACCTCTCTTCAGCACACATCTTCTCTATAAAGTTTCTACATTACCACTCAAAGTCTTTTATATTTTCTCCGAGTATTGCTTGATTCATCCTGCCTCCTAAGAGGTAGGCCTATTCCTTACTTGGCTAAATGCAGCATCTGAAAGGATTTTTAGAATTCCTCTCTTAGAGGATCTCTCTCATATATGTCAAATGTTTCTGCACTTTGTAGGAACATATGTGATTTCGTTTTCTCATGTTTCCGGTCTGTTATTCATCCGAGCCAGTTTGCTACTTTTTTGCTGCGCAGTAAAACCACTTCTCTCGTTTCCTCACTACAAGCACTCTGGTATAAACACTATTGGAAACTGCATTGCAATGCGCATGTGTGTACTTCGAGCTCTCCGCGATGAGCACGACCTAACTATTGTTAGAGCTGGCACATGACCCCATTTTAGCCAATATACTCACAGGATTTTGCAATCGTCGATTGTCTAACTTCGTGCGATTTCCTGTTCAGCACGACCTACAAGCATGCGCATTGCCCCCAATTCTCATCACAGGGTGTCAAAAGCACTGCATAAGATCACATGCAGGGTGCTCGTTTTAGTGAGAATGAGGTCGTAAATACAGTCCACATAGGCACATGTATTTAATTGTGAATTGAAATGGAAAAGTCTGAAAAATTGTAGTTGTGCTTGGCACGACAAGCACGACTTTTAACTTCGCCACTGTTCTTTTGACTACATTATGGCAAAGCATGCAGTCATGTGCCAATGAAAGTCATTCAATCAAACTTAACCAACAGATCACTGAGAGTGGGGAGGTGTGACACCAGTGGTGGACCGTCAGGGTATGCAAGGTATTCAGCGAATACCCTAGGTTATTTGAAAAATGCTTTTTGAACAAACCTATTCTCTTTCAACTTAATTCAGCACTGCTATTTGCTATTGTAAGGAATTTCCATGCGCCATACATTCATTGTCAAGAGAAAATTTTGCGTATGAGAAAGATATCGTCGCATATCTCCACTGGTTTGTTTTGACGTTGGTTTCGTCATGGAACAAGCGTTGAATCTCTTCCGTTTAAATTCAGCCAATCAGAATGGAGAACTTGATCAATGGTCTGGTCGATTTGAAGTTTCAGTTTCTCAGTCTTGATAACATTTTGCAAGGCAGTCTCCTTTAGGGCATTATAATGACGGGCGGCACATAGTTGCTGTGAAGCAGGACGCAGGACCACGAAGTAATAGCACTGAAAAAGCATGATAGACTAACGAAAAATCTGAGACCCAGTCCTCGTTTTACGGATAATGATTAATCTTTTGAGCGAAAAATTACCTTCTTGGTTCTATACAGTAAACTGCTAGCAATTAACAGAACTGTATTCTGTTCTTTTCCTTGGATAGGCTAGATGTAGCCAAAAGAAGAGGTAATTTCAATCTAATTTAGTTAAATCCGAAGATGATTTCTGTGAGACAGCTTTCTGAATATGCAGCTTTTAACTTAATTATGTCGCGTGCTGAAAGAAAAAGGGTTTTCCTTTTACTCGTATAACGTGATTCACAGTAACACTATGAACCATTTCAAGTGCGGTTTCCGCTTCTTTCATATTTTGAGAAGTCTACCTCAAACTATCATCTGCCTAATAGGTTTCCCCATTGCTTGCAGTTAAAATTCTCATACTTGTATCAACTGCCCCATAATCTTCTCCACTTAGAGAATACCCACTGTACACCCTCACAGCACGACACAGTGTGACACCTATCCACACCCCCCCTAGATGCGCACGTGGTTTTTGAAAAAGAACCAAAGGAGTGCTTGCAGGGAGTGCTGAGGCAATTAAGGGATGAAAAGAATGTGTAATTTAATCTTAATTCTAAGTGAAATCAGCATTTGGGCTTTAACATCAGCAAAATATCACCTTAGGGCTGGTTTTTATCCTATTGCTCTAATAAATTCATTCATCTGGGAATTGCTGAGCATTTGCTGGCTTCAGTGATAGCATGACTTATAAACTCAATCGAAGAATTAACTGCATTTAGAAGCAAGAAATTACGTCATGCCTGAGTCGGGCTGAAGCAAGTACAGGCTATACCAGTCTGCCAAATGCATCAGTTTGCACATGTGCACAGACTACGTTATGGCTTCATGACTCTGTTGTCACAAACAAAGGCAAAGTTTCCTAGAATAGCACTACGACGAAGAAGCATCCACCAACTGAGAATGAGTTTGAAAAAGTAAGTTGAGACTAAAAGTGTTGTGGGGAATTTCACAAAATTAGCAAAAATAAATCTCCGATTAAAACTGCTAATTAGTACAGTATGTAAGAAATTATGGTGCTGCCTCGCTTTCGAATTTAATTGTCATTTTTATTCTCATCCTTTTTTGTTTTGAGCCAGGTTTAGTGGCTGGAGGCTGAGGTTATTTTTATTTCTTTGTTGTTTATTGGTTTTAATTTGTTGATTGAGTTGATTTGAAGTAGTCGGTGTATGAGAGTTGAAGCAAGAAGTACCATTGATAGCGTATGGATGGAATTGTGAGTTACTTGAAGATAGTGAAGAACAATGAGATGACAATGAAGACAAAGAAGACGACGACTCAAGACCATGTAAAATTGAACATTTTTTTCCTTCTTGCTTGGGCAATCGGGCTCTTTGGGTTATTAGTCGCTTTTTATACTCTTTTATTGAAATTAATACAGTCCTCTTGAACGAGAAAACCAGCGATATTTCTCACAAAGTATATTCCAGGTAACTCGGATAACTCAACTACTCTAAGAGAATGAATAATTTATGCCTAATGCAAGGCTTAAGTTTCATGTAGACTTGAAATTTCTGTGTTTTCCAGATATGGTACTTTTTATAAATGAACTTCTGCGCTTTCCATACAATAGTCGCAATCCTTATCCACATTTGCCTTGTTTTATGACAAAGTAACATTTCAATAAAGATTTGAATATATTCCTTTGATTTTCAGACGAAGTTGCTCTTTTGACACTGAGATTGAATTAAGAATAAACTCAAGGTCAAAAACCAGAAAAATTTAAAAATATTGAGACTCAGCATAAAGTTAGGTATTCTAATAAAGAGTGTGTAAACTTTTTCAAAATATCATCTGGTAAAATACTCATAAATACTCTTAAGACCTATCCAGTGTACCTGATTACCATTTTTATGTCGGACAGGGATGTAACTTCAATAAATTTTGGGGGGAGGTGTCAGAGGCTGCTCTGCGAATAGTTGTCATCTGTGACCTTTTTTGTAGTAGCAGTAGTTGACCAATGCTCTTGGGTCCAGTAAGCTGCCCTGCAGAGACACATTGGACTACCTTTTTTTCCCTGCGAAATAGCAAATGTTCAAGGTTGGGAGGGTGACTCGTCCCCATACCCCCTTAAGTTTCGTCCCTGATGACGACTCTTAAGGGCGTTAATTTTGATCAAATGGCGTTAAAACAACCGGCGTTAAAAGGGTCGGTGTAATATGAGACGACAATTCAAGATTTTAGGCAAAGTAGCGGCGCTATTTTTGGAGCTCTAATCTTTGGAACCATTTCATTCTCACGTTTTCTGAGAAGGGGAATCTTTTGAAATACTTATGCTTGATCGTTGGGGTGTAGAGGAGAGGGTAGATAAGTTGATATATGCAAATACTCGAATCAGAAACACATTTAATCGGTTCAAAAGTAAGAGCCAATGATCAACAGAGCTGACAGAATCTGCGATGTACTTGTTTCTATGAAAACAATGTTTATAAGAATATTGAGGCCGAGAATCTCTGAAAATTAAGAAAATAATTCAGGCCCTAATTTATTACTCAATTTCAGATATTCTGAGTTTGAATATTCTTATGAGCAATTCAAGGCCTAATCACTTTTCACTACCGTTTTTTTCTCGAACAGAAGTCGCCCTCCAATTGAAGCCGCCAAGTCGGGTGTAGGAACAATAACGGAGTAGCCGCCATCAACACTTTCTAAACACTTTCTTTTGCCAGTTTCTGCCATTGCGACAATACCAGAAAGTTTCAAAACATAACAAATTTCAATTTCAAATACGTTGCATAGTTTTAAGCAAATTTTAATGCAATTTAGTGGGTTAACGAATGCACTGCAATGACTGCAAAAGTGAATAAAAACCACCCTCAAATTCAAGCCGCGCTCAAATAGAAGCCGTAATTGTACGAAAAAACTAATAGAAGCCACGGCTTCTATTCGAGAAGATACGGTATCATACTTTTTGAATGGAGTAAGCTGTGGTCCAAATTGACGGTAGACCAAACTGGTAATATGCAAATATTCTTGATACTATTTCACATAATAGATGTTAATACACTTATGTTAATTTCTAGTTAATATACCTATTCCATATTAGTGTGATGAAAGGCTATCTGCATCAAATATGAAGTTTCTTCACATCATAAAAATGGCCATAACTTCTTTCAAAATTTTCTGCTTTCTTTTGCTCAGAAACATAATTATTCCAAGTTTTATTTCTACCATCTTATACATGGCCATCGATACGCTCCGCAGTTATTCTCTATTTTACAACATAGCATTAAAAAGTGCACTGACTTAGTTGCGTGCTTATAGAAACTGTATAAAGCTGAACATTGAAAAAAGCAGAGAATCCGCCAGCCATACGAAGGAATATGACAATTTTTTATAAGATCTTGCTCGCTCAGGGGGGTCACTTCAACAGTTTGTATACGGGGGGCCCACCTACGAGTTCCAAAATTCACCCAAAAGTATCAAAATATCTTGCACACTTCCAAAAATATCAAATTAACTGCTTGATGAGATCCAAACGGAGATAATTTCTAGGGGGTTCTCAGAGGGCAGAGCCCCCTTGTTAAAACTGCTGTTCATTTTGGGAGCTGAGCCCCCTAAAAATCTTATATTGGCCTTGCTTTTCAAAGTGCATTGACCTTGCTTACAAAGTGTTTTGTATTGATATGGTCAATTTTTCTTTGCTACATTCTTATTGAGACATTTAAAATTGTTGACTATACTATATCAGTATCTAACTAACTTATCATATCTGCACTTTGAAAATATGTGCGTGGCTGCAGCTGGGCCACACCCAGAACATGAGCGTGGTTGCACCTAGCGCTCACCTTTTTACAATTTTTAGAAATCACCACTGGATCCAAAGATGTTAAAATGCAAACTGACATTATTAGGAATATAACAAACTATGCAGACCCAACTATGGTTTTTGGAAAGCGAAAACGTGGAAGGCCCAAAATGAGGTTTATAGACAACATTAAAGACATAGCAGGAATCGGCATTGCAAGAATTGGAAGAGAGGCAGAAGATAGAGAAAATTGGAGACGATTCTGTAGGGGTGCCACGGCAGATCGTCTCAACGACCTATCCGTATAGTGATGATGATGATGATGCAGACCCAACAATGAATTTTATAGGAACTAATGGAAAAGTATCTCCTCAAAGCAAGGACTGAGAAGTTGAAAAGCTACTTATTAACAAACTATGAGAATTGTGTAGCAAAATCCATTTTTTGAATTCAAGGTACAAACAAAAACCTAAAAATTCAATGGATATCCATCATAATAGCCCTATCTATTGGAGATAAACTAATTTGATAAGTAGTAGATAGAAAATATCTTCGATTGCAAGTTGATCAACATGTAAGCTGGAATCAGTATGTATTGCTCATAACCAAAACAATCTCCAAAGGTATAGGCATGCTTCAATACATAAAAGAATATTTCCCTTTGAAAATTATTCAGAAGATGTACACAAGTCTTATTGAGCTTTATTTCAGATACTGCTGTCCAGTCTGGGGTTGTGGAGGTACTGCTACCCTACAGAAGTTGCAAAAACTACAAAAGAGCTTTGGCTATAGTGGGGGTGCGCTTCTGGAACAACCTAGTAGACAAGGCTAAAGAAGCCAGAACGTTCTTTGCTTTCAAAAGAGTATTTTGCAAAAGAATACAACAATAAATTTAACTCAAGGTAATTTTCATCCTCCTTTTTTATTTTCATATTTTCATATATTTTGTTCACTTTGTGTAAGGCTTACCTTTTATTTGTGGATATACTTTTATTATATTTAGAGGTATATTGTAATTATTTTTTAGATTTTAACAGTGCTGTTTGTATATTAGACTTTTGTAACTTTACACTGTATGAAGAACTTAAACTGAAATGAAATCAACTAAATGTGAAAAGTACAAAAAGGCTATTTCATGAACGAATTTTATTAGTCAAGAACGATTTCTTCATTGTCATCACGAAAGTTTCGTTTCTTTTGCTTCAATTATGCTTCCCTCGAATAAGGTCCCACGGGGCTTATTTGCAAAATGAATTCTGGGTGGGGCTTGTTCGAGGAGCGCATATTTGTGGACTTACAGTATACAGGCCTGCAGTTTACCCTCATATAACCCATTGCACATACACATGTACTAGCGTTTCCTTTCAATTACGCAGTTGTTATGTTGGCCTTCCTACCAACTTGCATTGCTGTTGCACAATATTCATTCAATTTTCGTTTCTCTTTGAAATAGTGTTTTTATTTCTAGCAGATCTAAAGGGATCTAGAGTAGCATTCCTATAGGTATGAACAACTTGCTGAAATTTTGTCCAAAACAGTGAAATCTTTGTCCGAAAGACTTTTGCTGAAATGTTTTGTCCGAAACTCAAAAATTTCAAAGTTTTCGATGTTCAAAAGCCATGCTAGGACTAACTCACTTTGAGATGAGATTTTCTTCTTTTCCAGGCCAGAGGCTTAAGGACAGCGGCATGTATGTTCTAGGCAACTACTAATGTAACTACAGAGCATTAACTTGAATGAAACTTCTACTTTCTTATGTAAAACAAAGCCACAATGTGTAATGTGCCTTATTGTTAACACTGTATCATACTTGTTTATCTCTATGACACCCAACAATAGTGGCAAGTAGGAACTTTGGAAGGCAGATGTGTTTAGGCCTGTTCATGTGGAATTCCTATTCAGGGATACACTCTTTTTTCTATATGAATACCCAATCTTTCACAGATTGGCCTAAAGTCTTAAAATTTTTAGCTTTTGAGCCTAAGATTATTCTTAAGTAACGAAAAAATAGTTTCGCCTTCAGGTCAAAGGAATAATTAAAAATTTTTGTTGATATCTTATCTCTTCATAAAGCAAAACAAAAGTGGAGCAGAACAATAAATATTGCATCGACAGTTCAAAAGTTAATCTAACAACAACATCATGTCTCGAATACACTAAGCTTCCCAGTCTTTATGAATCTTGAACGTTGCGCCATTCTTGAATTATTCTTAAACGTCAGTGATTCTGGGCCTTGGTATGGTACTAGCAAAGTGGTTGGAATCCTAATTCACAAACAACTAAGTGATGCAACCATGAAAGCAATTACTCCCAGAGGATGAATAAATCATAATTCTAATGTCAATAATAAACAATGTAAATCTTTGCATAATAATAGAAGATATGTTTCTAGTGATGTGCTTATGGGGACACGACACCAGCGGTGATTTCTAAAAATTTTAGCAAGGGGGGCTCTAGGTACAACCACGCCTATAGTTTGGGTGTGGCCCAGCTACAGCTACGCCCATGTTTTCAAAGATGGAAACATGATAATATAGTTTAATACTGATATAGTATAGTCAACAATAAGAAATGCCTCAATAACCATATAGCAGTGCACAATTGATCATAGCACTTTGGAAGCAAGGCAAATAAACTCTGAAAAGCCAAGCCAATGCAAGAGTTTAGGGGGGCTGAGGCTCCCAAAATGAGCAAAACTTTTGGCAAGGGGGACTCTCCCCTGAGCTCCCTGGAAATCACCTCTGCATGACACCAACCCCCCTCCCCAATGTATCATGCTGTAAGAGTTACAGCTGCCCAGCAGTCTTCTTTGTAACCATTCCAGGTGGTCAAATGGTCAAAACGCCCCCCTACAACGGGAAATGTCTAGACACAACCCTGTATATAACTATGAACTTCTCTATGTTTGGTAAATTCAGGCAAAAGAATTTATAGGAGTTTCCACAATCCCAGTGCTACATTCTCTTATCCGAAATGAGATGCAGACCCATTGGATCTTGCAAGAAATATTTGTTCTATAGCTTATTACAAATACTAGATGTAATTTATTTTATAATTTTCCGATTTGGATGACACAAGGAAGGAAATGTTATGAGTAAGAACGAAAATGATACGCACCACTAGGTTCAACCATAGTTAACTATAGTTCACCTAACACTGTAGCTGACTCATCTGAAGGAGGAACTAATAAAACTATACACTAGTTTTATAAAAACCAGTAAAATTGATGTTCTTAATGACTTTTCAAATTTAAAAGTTTTTTTAGAGATATTTCTTTTGGTCGCTTAAATTCATTAAATATTTCAACCCTCTGCATATAGGTGCCTTATAAAGTGGTTCCATGTACAGGGACTATACAAGAACAATGGCATGCATTCTACTTCAGGGATCGTGCAAAAGGGGATCCGGGAGCCATGGCCCCCACTTTTTTCAGAAAACAACATTTTGTGAATGCAGGATATATACCCTAAACCCAAAATCTGATGAACTTTGGCGTGCCCCCCCCCCCACCACCAACTTTCAAATTCAATGCATGGCTCCTGTACTTTAGGTTGACTTGCCATCTTTTCAGTTCAAGTTCTAAATTTCTTCAATGTTCCCTCTAATTCTACAGCAGAACTAGATCCCACGATGCATTATTCTGGTTTTACGTCATAACAGGATGAACTAAAAAAGGGATGGCCCAGCCGCACGCCGACACTTCTTGCGGTGAAGTTAAGAAGTTGCTACATTGC
Organism: Cassiopea xamachana; assembly: GCA_900291935.2. NCBI lineage: Eukaryota > Metazoa > Cnidaria > Scyphozoa > Rhizostomeae > Cassiopeidae > Cassiopea > Cassiopea xamachana. The sequence goes on along the minus strand of OLMO02000003.1, from coordinate 5,308,482 downwards.
CTGGTCAGCTTCACTTGCTAGTTCATTTTTCGTGTGTAAAATGGATTTCGGTAAAAAATTCATGTACGATGGTATTCATTTACGCTTGAAATTGGGGGTGAAAATCTGAAAAATCCAGGAAGAGAAAGAAAGTGTTTCCAGAAAACTCGTGCCAGCTACGCCCTTCAGGCTTTTGGAAAATGTAGGAAAATTTAGGAAATTGTAGGAAACACCTTGTCGACATAATCATCCGTCAATGAAAAATCTTTAAGAAGTTTGAAAAATCTTGAAAAATCCGGAACATCTTCGAAAAATCCTTGAAACAGGGAAACTAGCTCAGTGGTTTTCAACCTTTTGGTGGAGAGGAGCCCCAAGGATGCATTCCAGTGGCTCGCAGAACCCCTGTTCACATATCTGCACAGGACAGCTAAAACATACTGTCGATCCTAGCATTTGTATAGCTTCTGGCAGAACCCCTTGGAATGTGCATGCGGAGCGGAGCCCATGGGTTCCGGGGGGAGCCCCGATTGAAACCACTGAATCAGCTCAAAGGCGTTAAACATTTTTCAAACATCGTCAAATTCTCAAAAAAATCCTCTAACTTTTCACTATTCTTCAAAAAACAGCTCACATGCTTTAAAAATTTAAAAAATGTATCATACATTTTAAAAATTTTTGAATCCTCAAAAAAAACTTCGAAAAGTTTCACTATTCTTCAAAACACAAAAACAACTCTATATAATATTCGAAACACTCAAAAAAATTTAAATCTAGAAAAGCTTGAGATATATAAGTTTTCAAATCTTTGACAAATTTGAACACCTCAAAAATGTTGAACAAGTCTTTTCTGAATGATTAGCTCTTCGTCTAAAATTTATTGGAAATGGGACTTAGGAAGACCTCATCAGTAGTTCTTTTTTTATCTCGATTTTACCTGTTTCCCCCATTCCTTGGGGCTCGGAGGGTGCCTCCAGTAGGACTTCAGTTCTGGCAGAAGCATTCAAGACCGGGTGCCCTTCCTGACGTCACCAATGGCCTGCGATCTCCCGATATCAAGAATGGTATGGGAAAAGTGGCAGTTTGGGGCAATTTTTTCCAAGACATGGTGCGTGGAAGATAGTACCTTGGTCAGACATCATTGAATTTGACTAAAACTGTCTCCAAATTGATTTTCTTTCATATTCGTTTTTATCCGTAGATAATTATGCCATCGGCAATCAAGGTCATCTCCCACTAGATGCAAGATGCAAACCTCAATTACCAAGTAGTAATAAATATGCTTTCATAGACAAATACCAACAGAGTTTAAAAGCATAAGTGTGCCGAGTTGTCACGGTTTGTAGCTTGCGCTAAAAAGGACCTAAAGGTCTATGGAAGTGGTTCTACAACTTGCAAGCTTCAGAAGCTCAATTCGTGCTTTGTAAATGAAAGGGGAATTAATTATAGAAACAGCAGTTTCGGGAGAAATGAATTGCGATTTAGAACCTGTTCAATGAAGACTAAACATGTTTCATCCATAAATACTTCAAACAAAGCAAAAAATAAAAAGCTACTGAATCATAAGGGCACTTAAGTGGTGGAGCAAACATGTTCCACTGGTGGGGCAATGAAAGGGGCTGGTGGGGAAGTTCCCCAACACTTTATATGTTATAAAATGCCTTGTAATGAAGTCAGGCCCATTTCTCACGGGCTGAGCAGCAGCTGCCAACGATTTGGTGGTGAACTCTCCTGGCATGGTTTGACTGCCGCTGTTTGATACAAGAGAATCTATCCACTTTCAAAGCACTATTTCCTGTTTCCATCGACTTAGCAGAAAATAGTAATATTTTTTCAAGTTCTATAGTTTTATCATTTTCATAAATGTAACCTGCATAGCGAAAACGCAAAATGTAACTAGATATGTCGGAAAAATTTTTTTAAATGTCTTACTTCGACTTCTAGTAGTTCCCCTGCAGTGACGTTGATCGTCGGCCCTGGGAATCTTCCATTTATTAGTGTAGTTGGTCTCTCAACGCAATCAGGGCTCTTGTACTGCATTGACACATCAAATACATACTTTTTATGAGCAAAACTCACATATGGAATAAGCCATAGCAAAAATAGACCATCTGAGAGTTTCCACATGATTGGAAGATGCTCGACTGTCACATAAAGAGCGTCAACCATGAGTGCACGCAGTTAAGCAGGTCTTTGCTACAAATCGACTGCGTGAGCCGCAGCCCAATAGCCACCAGCTTCTCGGACGATTACTGGAGCTTTCTGAAAGAACTAATAAATGGGGTAGTCTTATTAACTCAGCGCTTCTCAAATAGTGGAGCGTGCCCCTCAAGGACGGCACAACTCAATGCTAGAGGGGTGCGTATCACCCCAGGAACAGGTATATGTTTACAAGTTTTATAGATAATGGTTTTATTTATAGCGAGTGGGGGATGCGAATAGCTTTCTCTTTCCATAGGGGGACCTTGCAAAGAATAATTGAGAAGTAATATATTAACCGAAAGGAACTGGGAGACTTTTCATAAGTAGGGAATCATTCAAAAAGTACCCAACGGATAAAAGTACCATTTTCACCCACCACCCCCTATGTAACGGCTTGCAACATTCGAGTTGGTACCCCCTATAACATGAGACCCCCCTTCAACACCAGCCTCTACTTTTGTGCAAAATATGAATTGATTCAGTATAGCAAAGGATTATAGTTCAGAATAGCTGAAGTAAGACTGATTCGGAATAGTACATATGGAACTTATACGCGCTTAAACCGGCACTGTGCGCTGATTGGTTAAAGACCTTTTACCTTAGTTACACAGTAGCAACCACCCATGCGTGATTTATTACGGTGAAAACACTACACGATAGTTATATTCCTATGATTTACTATCGATTCGTCGATCGTCCAGTCACAAATTGATTGCTTGGTTTTAGTTCTGGAGTATCTATTGACGTCCCATGCCTAATTTTAGCATATTTTTTTGAACATCTACCCTCCGATTCGCGACGGAAAGAGGATTCCTTGGATAGTGTTTGGCTAGGCCTCCCCTGTCGACAATCCTATTTTCGCTACCATTCGCGTTAGGACTTAAAATACTTTCAGCCCAAAGAACCTTGTTACACATCGTTTGGCTAAGCAAACTATGGTCACAACCCTATTTCCGCTACAATTTTTGTGAGAAGGTGTACTATTTTCGAACGAGAGTTTACTCATTCGACATTGTTTGGCAAGACGTTTTGTATTGACACTCACATTTCTGCTACCACTCGTTCATTGACAGCTCAAACAATTTATTGTGAAGAAAATCCCAACAACCTGTAGGACATACTTTGGTATATCGATGTATTAAGGCCTTGGGATGGGTAAAAATCACCAAACTTCTTACCATCAACATTATCCGCCCTGCACCCAATCTTTTGGGAAGGGACGTAGGAAGCACGCGAAAGGTAGGGGGCACATGCATTGAGGGGCAACCTCTAAAAACAAGGAAGGTCACTTTGCAAGCTGAAAAGGGGCACTTTACGTGCAATTTTGTGAAAAAGTATGGGTTAAGTGCCCCCTGTGCCCCCCGTTTCTACGCCCATGCTCTGACATTAAGGCTCAGTCATTTATATCTATCGGTACCAGGTCAGTTTACCATAATTGGGAAGGGTATGAAAGCTTTTCAAAAGACGATTGGGGTATGATACGTTCTGGATAGTTTTCTGAACATTGTGGTATAAAATCTTACACATATCTCTGAATGGGGATTTGAAAATCTCGAAGAAAATAGAACGGTACATTTCTGTTGAGTAGCTTCTCCAGTCTAGCCCGCCCAGTTACCCAGAATTATGAATGACTAAATCCTTAGCATTTATTGTGCACTCGTAGACTTCGATAAAAATAAATTTAATATCTTATCAAAAGGCGAATCAAAGTACAAGGTATATCTCATATTAGACAAAAAGCTCAGTTTTTTCTGCCCCCTTGGGAAAAATTACCACCTAAAATTGCCCCCGACCAGATAAGCAGAGCCAGTTTTGTGGCTGTATAAAACACACTATAAAAATACCTAATATGTTCCAATTACTTGTATTACGGGCATAGTTCTTTTTAAAATAATATGGTATCACGTTGCATTATATTTGACATTTTTGACTTTGTACTTATGCTAAAGTGTGGTTTGGTTACACCACCCCTATGTTCAAAAATTGCTTCGCTACGACCACCCAATGCAACTGATTTGTTCAGTTACCCACCATTTTCTCTTCAGCTCCCACCCCAGTCATAAATAATGATCGCCTTCTAAGTTGAATAAAACCAGAATTATTCGAATTTGTAACACCAATGTTAGCGAAAATGGGATTTTCAACAGGGGAGGCCTAGGCAAACACTGTCCAAGGAATTCTCTTTCCGTTGGGAATCGGAGGGTAGATGTTCAACAAAATATATCAAAAGTAGGCATGGAACATCAAAATATACTCTAGAATTAAAGCAATCAATGTGTGACTGGACTATAGACGAATCGATAGTAAATCATTGGAATATGAATGTCCTGAATGGATGGTTGCTACCGTGTAACTAAGGTAAAAGGCCTTTAACCAATCAGCGCACAGTTCCGGTTTACACAGATAAATTGAAATTTAAGTGAGTGTACTCTTATAAACTTTCTTATGTCTCAAAAATTCAGTACTGAACTGTCTTAACTTTTGAGCAGCTAAATACTACTTTCATATGAAAAAACCTGTATCTTCCAAGGAACTTTAAACTAGAAGTTATCGCCGAAACCAAACTGGATGATTCATTTCCTACGTCAAAAACTGAAATTCTAGGCTTTAGGAAACCTTATCTACAAATGCTGATGGCCTCCTTGTCTACGGTAAGGACCATTTAATTTCAAGAGAACTAAAAAGGTTTGAATTGCCATATGATATAAAAATTCTACCTATTGAAATCAACCTTAGGGAAACAAAATGGTTATTACTATCCTCATGCAGACCTCCTCATTGCAACGAAAAATGCTTATTAGATAATATAGAAAGATTGATCGATTTTCACTCCGGACTGGCAAAGAATCTTCTTTTTGGTGACATAAATATGGAGGTAGCACATCTAGATCTGCAATCCTTTATAGACCAACAAGAACTTTTTAGCTTAATAAGATCGCCTACCTGCTTTAAAGGCAGGGAGATGTATTGATTTGATGTTAACCAATAGGAAGCGTAGATTCATGCAGAGCAAATCTTTTGAAACTGAGTTTAGCGATTTTCACATGAAATCAATACATAAAATAGAATGATGATGTTATCTCTGTACACCAAAGTGAATTAGTAGGAATAAGTATTTTATGCGCTGAATCCTCTGTAAGCCACGATCGAAGCACTGGAACTAGTACATATGCTATGAATGTCTATACGCCATTGCTCGATGTAGTAAGGCTTTTTAAACTTCATATATAATATCATCATTCAATATTACAAGTGCCAGTCTCACTAAAAAGGCAATCTGTACTTGGCTGGCTTACAAAAAACAATAGTAAACATAATAATAATGAAAATAGAAAAAGAGCTATAGTTCATACAATGTTGTGTCTTTGCACATTGTCAAAAAGTGATTCAGATGTTTGACCAAAAGTACCAAGAGAACTTGTTGATAAGTTTATAAACTTTACTTTATGGTAAATGTTTTCAAAATTTTTTATGAGAGGTCGATACTTAATAATAATAATAATAATAATAGTGTGGAGACAAGGCGAATTGTTTAGTATTTGAATATTCGAATATTTGGACGCTTTTTGATTATACGAAATTTGCATACTTTCCCGAAAGGCATTGGAATATCTAATTTAAATTATGCCAAACATTAGCGTACTTGTACACTGCTATCAGCAACAAATTTCGTCTCCTTACCTGGTTTAACTACGCAGTTTAGTAAAAGCAATGCAGGATACCAATTACTAACATGATAAATCTTGATATTTACATGTGTTGTATTCCGTCTGTGGTCATATTCGATAAATGATTGAACAGCATATAATTGAAAACTAAAAGAAGCTCACAAAGGACGACGTCAGAGAACCAGCAGACAGTCAGAATAGCACACTCCCACTCTTCTAAAGCAATGCTTCAATATGCTTCCCAGCATGCACTTACAATTTCCATTTCATTTAATTCTTTATACAAGGTAACTCCTCAGATCAAAGACCTATTTCTATGGGGCCATGCTAAAAACGTACCCTACAATTTGCAAAATATAAGAATGCTAATAATTAGCAAAATAATGAGCTAAAATATATCCGGTTTCTTCCATATAAAAAACCTACTTTTTTCCTTCAACCTCAATTTTCTTCTCTTTCCCAAAATTCAGGCTGACATTTTCTTAATATTTTCTAAAATTTTTTTCGAATAAACTGGCTAAAAACTTGTTAACCTTACAAACTCGAATTCAAAAATTCTATCTTTAGCTGTTCGAATTTGAGAATGCAGAAATATTGACTTTGAAACGCAACTTTGGAACTAGAGCCTCATTTTGTTATGAACTTTTTCTTATCTAAAAAGGTGTAATGTTAGATAATGAGCTAATAAGTAGGGAGCTATGCCACTTAAGCAATGAAAATGTATTAGCTGACCTAGTCATTTAACAGTGAGTTCCACATTGTAGCGCCCCCCCTCGATATGCAAAACCTTGTCTACATTTACCTTTTAATTCTAAGAGCATTTGCTCCACTTTGTACCCAAGATTTGGTAATAAATACAAAATCTGTTCATATGAACCAGACAAATCTCAATCTTCCTAAAAGAGGTCAAAGCCAACAAATGCTGAAGAACCCTATTGGCAGATTGATGATAGCCGGTAACCAGGTTGCTATTGAACTGCATTGCTGGACTACCCTATCTTGCACATTTTCAATTTTTATCGTTTCTATAAGCAGAAACAAAACTTACGGGAACATGCTCTGACCTCTAGAAGTAGAAGACCAGAAAACTTGAAAAAACAACATATCACTCTACAGTAAAGCGAGCTTCTGTAATATTGAAAAGGGCTTATTCCTCCATAGGCCTTTTAGCAACAAAGTTGCCTTTTTTAGCTATTCGAAATTATTAGAATTTATTCTAATATTGGATGCTGGATATTCGGTATTCAAAATTCCACTATAAAAGTGAATAGAGTTTCTGTTAGTAAGTGTCAAATACTGAGGTTGGGAACTAATGGCTCTAGTAGCCTGGAGACTATTTCATTGTTCTGACATTTATATAGCATTGTAGATACCAAAACCAGTTCAGTTCGGTTAACGTTTTATGACTTCTATACACGTTCAAGCTATACTCTTAACCTACGTTTACGTTATCAGTTGTCATGTTTGTAAATAGTTATATACGATATCAAGTTTTGCATATATTTATCTACGTGTCTTCTTTCTAGACTTCACAGTAAGAGAGAGGATTAGGCAGAAGGGCAACACTCGCGTAATCCTTTTTGTATGTAGCATATTACATTATTGTATGGTAGGATGAGTCGATACCTGGAGGCAGTATTTTTATCAATCATCAAATTGCCCCTTAGATCTCCAAGCACTCTACTGGTTTTGAGGACAAATACTGCTTAAAAGACGAAGCATAGCTTTGTCCACATGATACATGCAATCCATGTTTGGATTACACGGCTGCTTTCTGAAAGCTCGTGTAAACATTGACAAACCTTGGATACTTTTCCAACGCATGCGCTTTTCACTATCACATGACTACTCAGCAGGACTAATAGAATATTTACTGAAACTACAATAAATAGTGCTCGATGAAACTGTAGCCATTTTTGACATGCGAAGGCGTTCTTAATTGCTAAGGCGTTCCTAAAACCAACTTAGGCTCAACATTTTTTTGTGTTCTCGCGGTAATAACATTGGTTCATTATATAAGTTGAGATAACCACTGAAGATGGGTCAGATCTAACCCAGGTTGAACTTGAGTTAGATTCAACCAATGTACTCAACAAAACATAACCTACATTGAACCTGGGATAGCTTGAGTCGAGCGAACAAAGCTTGACTTCGCGATGAATCCGTACTTCTAAAACCTCCTATCAATAGTTGAACAGTATTTTAAGGTATTCATTAGAACCAAGCATAGGATGAAAAACATGCTACTATGGCAAGATTCTGGGTTCACTCTTCTATGACTAAATCAAAAGATGAATTTGATATTAAACATGGTAAAAACATTATAAGTATTACAGAATTTGGCAAGAACTTCTCTTGGTGAATTTTGCAAAGTCTCCTATGAAGCAATACCAGTCTCAAAATGGCAAAAGGGTTCAGTCATAGGCAAATGTCAGTAAATTGTTCAATGGACCAACTGTGAAAAGTTAAATGGAGATGCATGATTGAACTTCTCTACTGAATTCTGATTGCATTTAGTTTCTTTCAAAACCTTTTGGGCCTGTGGGTACAGAACTCTCAATAACAGGCAGCTAACATCCATTTATGGCCGGCTACATATGCATAAACTGCAATCTACTTTCGACCTAAGATGGCATCAACAAGTACATAAAATTGAATTACCTTCTATGGGACTCAACCCCCCCCCCTACTATTTATGATCAACTGCATACTATAAATATTATTGAAAGCTCTGTGGGCAATAAGTCATTCAAGTTGCATTAAGAAGCTTCAAATGAACATATACATTTCAGTAAACACATTTAATATGTCATTTCAACAAATTTGGCATGTTCTTGATTTGAGATGATGATGAAAGCTGCAGATTTGTCTGTTGCAATTTTGCTTTGGCATATTCCATACAAACATCAAACCTAAATGGATTGATGTTTTCACAGGTGCTGCAGTGGTGACTTTTCAAACAAATGCAACTCATAAAATAATAAACTACTCTAAAGTACAAATGCATTACATGGACAAATGACAACCATATGGTATGAAGACACCATATGACATCACCACATGGTCACCAACTATTTGACAAGTGACCACTGTCATTTATTTATTCTAAATGATCTTTTTCAGTCATAATTTTATGATAGCTTTGACAACTCATTTGACAACCAATCCAGTCCTTCATAAAGTCCAGTTCCCTGTCCAGCGCAAGAAGCTTGAACATACCACTGAAAGAAATACAAATCCAAAGATTAAAAACATAACTCTAAACAGCTAATGTGAAATGTACAATATATATAAATATGTCTAAATAAATATTTAGTTATGATGCCCTATTAGCAAATACAAAAATTAAAACAAAAGAAAGAGCTGCTCTTCCTAGGGGTTGTGCTTGAATGCTACTACCCATCTCAGCTTCTCAGAAGCTGTTTCATTTCCTTTTTGAAGCAAGTTAGAGAGGGTTACTTTCTATGCTGTTGTGGGATCTTGTTCCAAGTGAGGGCTCCTATAAATTGCAAACTGTTCTTTGTAAATTCTAATTGAGGCTTGGGTAGTTGCACATCCTGGCTTTTTCTAGTTGAATAGCTTGAAACCTGGGATCTCTTGGTAATCTTATCTTGTAACTTTTCTTGACACTTGCCATTAAGGACTTTAAAGGAATGTAAATTATGAGGCAATGACAAACTGAATATTGCAAGTACTGCAGGTCTATTGTACAAGCTTCTATTTTACAAAATAGGCACCACCAGTGGCTGTTCTTCTATAGGAGTTGTGGAGTCCCCCCAGGCATTAAACATGGAAGGAAAAATCAAATTGTTCATGCCCCTTGCCATCCATGAGTCCTGTTCCTTTGTATTATATCTATGCTTACATTCCCTTCCACATCCTGATTTGGTTTATGTTACCATTTTATATTTGATGTTTCCCTCCAAGTTTAATATGCCCTCTCCCCATTTCTGTTGCCTGGGTCCCATTTGTTATATGTAAGGTTTCCCACCTATTTCCCTGGTCATACTGATGATGACTCTAGCTAAGAGTCAAAACATATATGTTGGTTAATCTAGTATTTGTTGCTAAAAATGAATTTGTTGCTGATTATGGCATATTGTGTATCTTGAGTATATGACACTTAACAAGAATATGAATCTGTTGCTGATATGCCACTGATCAAGTATGTCTTTTTTGTCATCATCTTACTTCTAAAATCTACAAGAGTATCCCCTGTACAATGGTTGAATCTTATAAGACACCCCTGGAACATCGGTATAAAAACAATATCTGTCAGACTCTGGTTGAATACTGGGCCACCATTCTCACAATGTAGAGAAACTATATGTCATCTGAGAGCATTCTAATCCAAGATTTTGATATGAATGCTTTCAAAAAGATTTCACATTACTTATCACGCAATAATAATTATTAATGAAAAAAGTTAGTTTAAAGACAGCCAATATAAAATGTTGACTTCTGCATATGCTTTTGGATTCAAGTGCAAACATGGATTGAGTCTGAGCTACTTCAAATGCAACTCATTCACAATATGAAAAGCCTGTAAGCGTTGCAGTGTCATGTCTTGTCCATGTTTTGCAAGAACACATGCACAAGTGCATGATTTGTTGCATGTTTCTTCTGTTTACGGCTCGCTGCCTTTTCAATATGCAAAATTTGGCCCATTTGCAAAAATAGGATGAGATGTTTTATTAGCCAAAGACTATCAATTTAACAAAAAAACATATCTACTTTAAAAAAATCATGATGTTTGTGCTTAAGAAAAATTCTACTAGTACAAATACTTCAACTTGAAAGATGACCAACTACAAGTGTAATTCCTTAAGCTCCCATTTAAACAAGTCCTCCTCTCAAATAAGCCCCAAAACAGGAAACAAGAAAATAAATAAGCCCCCAGCTGGGACCAGGGAGCCAATTTAAGAATTTATGGTCTACAGATATTCAATATTAAAGTGGGTAGCTGCAAAGAAAAAGCATACAAGAAAAGAGTAGAACATACTAGAGACCTTTCATAGATAGCTGAAAGTTGAATAGCAACAAAACCAGAACTATGAGAAATTTCACAAAAATTGGTAATCACAAATATCTGAAAAATTGTCAGTAGTAAATATTTGAGTTGTCATGCACATTGGACTTCATTTCACATTAGCACCAATTTATTGCAAAAGATCTGTGCACTTACTTTTCTAGCTTTAAAATTATGCAAACTCAATTTTTCAGTTACTTCAGCAACAGAAAATGCATTAGGCAGGTCTTGTTTGTTTGCAAATACAAGCAATACAGCATTCTGTAGTTCTTCCTCTTTCATCTTAGGAACAAATTCAGAGTGTGAGATTTTCACAAAATTCAATGTAAGAATAAATTTAAAAATAAAAAAAACATAACTCAAACTAGAATAGCTATAATTCAAGATTTCATCTAATCACAGCTGTAAGGTACTTCAAAATTTATTTTCAGCTAGTGATCATGGTAAACAAGGGGTACAGTAATACTTAATAATTTAAAAATCTTACACTGATTATGAAGTTAAACTCTAGCTGTAAAATTAACATTCTCATATGCCCAACAAAATGTTCTCATCTTATAGCAATATTTGGAGCATGCATTCTCAGCAAAAACAATCAAATTGCAAATAGTCTAGGGCTAAAATGTGTAGCTCAATTAAGATATATCCACTTATTTAATAGTATCTTCAAGATTAAACCATAAATAGTTTCACAATTACTTAAGATAGAATTGTGCAAGGAAGAGTGAACACCATCCTATGTAAAAGAAAACTGTTAGCACAAACAATAATATTATAACTTGGTATGCTATTCAATGCTCCAGTTCATGTGTAAAAGGTAGTTCCTTATGTACTATTCTACATAGGGAAATGTCTGTTAGAGAGGGCAGTTTAGTTGACAACTGACAGACGAGGTGGAGTAGATAGAGTCCCTTTATCTCCCAGAAGTGTCTGGCAGCTCACAAATTGCTGTTGAGTGGATAGGTATTGCAAAATAAGAGATGGTTTAAAGCATGCCTCAAAACATTGCTTTGTGCATAGTAGTCACAGAGCACAGACCTATGTGGGAACAATCATCACCAGGGCAAAGGCAAACACCAGCATAGAACAAAAAGGTCTGGTAGGCAAGCTTTCTAGTTACTTAACCACTTGCTCATAGTTCAACATAAATATACAAAGTAATTGAAAACATATTAAAACACTTCTAGAAAATATGCATTTTCTTAGTCACAATATCTGCTATACAAAAATCAGTCTTTTCATTGGTAGCGTGAGCTACATTGAAACCATGGACAAAATTAGGTTGCTTTCATTGGGGGGTTGTGAAGCATGGGTGCCCAAAAAAGGTATGGGCTGTCAATTATATGAAGAGGCATGTCATGCCAGAGCATCACTATGTTTTTGGCATAAGATTCCAGGAGAAAAATTTTGCCCTGAAGCTGGTGCAGTAAGCAGCAATGGAAGAGCAATCTAAATGAAAGTTTCCAGAACTGCTCAACCAAAATGTGAGAAGCCAAGAACATTGTCCAATAAAATAAATAAAATCATTGCTTTTTATCATTAAGAGGTGCCACACCCATATACCGACAGCAATTATGCTCCTGAACAAAACATAAGTTATGATACTTACCATTTTATCAAGCTCATCAGCTGCCTCTTGTATCCTTTCCCTGTCATTACTATCAACAACAAAAATCAGCCCTTGAGTGTTCTGGAAATAGTGTCTCCAAAGCGGTCGAATTTTGTCTTGACCACCAACATCCCATACAGTAAAACTGATGTTTTTGTATTCAACTGTCTCCACATTGAAACCTATAAAAAGCATTGGTTTTTAAAAAGAATATTCAACAACATCACAAATCAGCATCTGCAAACACAAAGATTAAATCATTAGAAAGAATGTTCATATTTTTCACTTTATGGGTTTGTCTGTCAGTGACAGCATTTATCTTGGGTCATAAACATATGATGTAGGATGGCCAGTCCATTTCCAGCTGTGCTAATCCTTTTCCATGTCTGTTGCGCCACTGTGCATATTATGGCTTTCACATATAATATGCAAATCAAAATTTCTCAACTATTCCCTAACTTTTACCTGAATGATAGTCAAAAACACCCACTTTTTCCCAGATCCCATTTCATGTATTTACAAAAGAGGTAAAGAGTATTGAGCCTAATAGATAGTGAATGCACAAATGCTTGCTACAGCACTCTGCAAAGTGATAAAGTTTACATTTACTGGCCACAAATGGAACAATCACTTTGTGAGCAACCATGCAAAGAGACAATGAAACTGCTGCATGGACTAAAACAATTTGTTTTCCATCACCTTTCCTTGACTTAGGTAAATATTATACAAAATTCCCTTCAGGGTCTATTCCAGGTTCTCCCTGACTTGTTGTAAAAATGGCCCATTTTTTGCAGGTTTTCAAGGTTCAGTATGAACCCTTTCCTAGGCCATACAGAGGAATGTGGTAATTCCACACACCAGATTTGGTATGTGCATGGGCATAGTCAGTGATACTAAGGAATGGGGTGTGGGAGTGGCCAAATTAGCAATGACTGATAATGATAATTCCTTTAATGAATGTAAGAACAGTTCTTAAATGTATCATCAGCTAAGTTCAATTTTGACTATATGTAAGTGCCAAGAACATAGGTCTGCACACCATTATTCTAGAGTGTACACATGTCTAGTTGCATGTCTGAATATTAACTGTACATATGCACACACGCCCTCAACTTGTGCAAGATCTTGTTGAAAACTGCCTTTTTTCTCAGTACAGCTCTTAGGATATATGATCATGGAAAGAGCCCAGAGACGTCAAAGTTTTTTGAGTTTAGTGGCCTTCAGTTGTTTTACAGAAAGACAATGTTTGCATCTTGTAAGACAACTAAAATAGGGCTCTAACCTTATTTCACTCCTAAGAGCCCTAAATGTCTTCTTAAGAGTCTTCACTACACTACACTGCTTGCCAACAGAGCATACAGTACAATATCACTCCTACTTCAATGGGATTGGGAAATCAACACTAAATGGGTTTTGTTAGCCACTAATGATTCTCCTCAAATTATGGTAAATAGGCTCTGAATCTAATCACAGGCAAGTAGCATCATCATGAAGAATCATTTTCACAATTTCATGGATGGTACCACAAGATAGCATACCAGATTTCACCATCTATAAGCCCAGGGCTTACCAAAGTTCATAAGGCATTTTTGGTGGGCCTATCTGCGAGGGTGGGGTGGGGGTGGTGGTGGGGCTTATACAATGTGTAAAAAATAGTTCCGCGACAAAAGATCCAACTTGTCAATTTATTAATTCTGATTGCTATTTCCACTGTCAATTCTCTCACTGCCATAACTGTCAGTCTCAAAGTTCTGGGGTTTCATTAGGATACATTGTACCTGTATACTCTACAGTGCAAAACTACACAAAAAGAATGTTAGAGCCATGATACCAAAGGTACAATACTACTTTTGTGTCTACTCTTTGTTTCGGAGTAAGGCATGTATTAGGGAAGAGGTGGACTTATCTACAGGGGACTTATATAATGATATATTGCTACAACTATAGGTCTACTTTGTGCTGGAGGGTATGGTATGGCAATATTAACAATTGCTTTTAAATTCTTTGCTCAATGCTGAGAATTATAACTAAAATATATTCCATGTGGCTGAAACTACAAAACATACCTATTGTTGGTATTGTTGTGACGACTTCCCCAAGTTTAAGTTTGTAAAGAATTGTAGTTTTTCCAGCAGCATCAAGCCCAACTGAAATCAAAAGCGCTATGAAATTCAATAACTTCAAAATATACGACTGATACTATTCTTGTTTTGTCAATTACGAGACTGTGTAACTTAGAACTCCAATTTACAATTGTCAACCACAATACTGTAAAGAAGCATTTTAGAAACAAGCATTCGAAATAGCTAAAAGACTTCGCTGAAAGTAAAACTATGGTAACTTCAGCTTCCTCCTAAAGATTGTTTTGATTATAACAAAACATAACCAATGTTCTTGGTAAGTAAAAAGTGTGTTGATCGATGTCCTCGACACTCACCCATAAGTATCCTTACTGGTTTTTTACCAAAAAAGCGTTGGAAAACTGAAGAGATCGTTAATCCCATTATGATGCTATTGCTTCTATATACGTCATAAACCTACTAAACGTTGAAAACACTCGTATTTATATGTATTTTGGTTGATTTTATTTCCAACACTACAGTTATCAGTTGTAAACGGCCACGTCAGGACAGCCAAAGTACAGGTACGAAATAGATACGCAACATCTAGCCTCACTTCCACCCTTCAAACCGAAAAAGTTGCTTTCTGAACAGTTTGTTGAATGTTTGAGTCCTTCCCTGCGACTGTCTTCCAACTGACCCAATTATACCGATCTTTCACAAATGCCACCACCTACAATTGTTCTAAAATTTTCATTGTCGCTCAAATTGGCTTTCGTATTGTTAAATGATACTTTTGGGTGTATGCAAAAGCTGGCATCCGTATCAAAATTCAAGCTTGCTAAGAACTTACTTTTTAATGTTTTCTGATAGATAAATGCTTCTAGCTTCAAGAATTACAACTTAGCGATAAAAGATTTTCCACCTACCCCCGACTATTAAAACTTTTGTTAAGCACCCAAGAGTACAGTTATGGTGCTTGTAAAAACTGGAATATGACACCTATTGTAGAAAACCATGACAAATCCTGAAAGAGCTGCAGTATGCATTCAAAGAAAGTTCCCAGATCTTCAAATGTTTAAAAATAAAGACTCTAAGTGACTACTGGTTTTTAGTTCAGCACTATATTTATAATAATTATGTTTAGAAGTCTTTTAAGAACTCTCATGACTTCAACATATAGCTAAAAGGAAGCTTTGAGAATGCAGTCTGCTGGTGAAATAAAGCGGTCACCAGTCAGGGTATTATGTGGCCATTACCAGCTAATGGGGGGTGGGGTATGATTCCTTTGCTATGCTTTGTTGCTGTGTGCACCAATTACGGAAGAGAATTGGTTATATCTGATTGATGAAAAATCTCTCCTCCACTGCAACTACTTTCGGAAATAATTTGGTATAAGTTGCCTTTTATTAAACATACTTGACAAACAGGAGATTTTGAGGAAAACGGAAGAACGAGAGATATACCTAGAAAAGGGAGTCTTCGGGAAAACGGGAGCCTTGGGCTTTTATGATCATATTAAATAGCTTGTTGTCGCCCCACCTACGATTATCATCGACGCTTCGCTTTTCCAAATCCACTTTTGTATTCTGTTTGATTTCTCCTGCCTGATGGACCATTACTGGACCTTTGATTTATCCTGCTTGATTGACCATTAATAGGGATAAGAAATGCTATAATCAAAGAGAAAACAAAAGTGAACGATGTGAAGGAAAATGGGCAGGGCACATTGAATGCATGAATAACAGCAAATGGGCAAAGATCACAACGGAATGGACACCTAGAGCAGGAAAAGCAAAAGGCAGACCCAAACAAAGATGGAGAGCTGACACAGAGGAGAAAACTGGGGAAACTTTGACTCATATAGCTAGGGATCGAATAAAGTGGAAAGAATTGTAGATGCCATCTACCAGCAGTGGCATGAGCATAGAAACAATATAAATGTAAAAATAAGAAATAAAGGGTAGTCCCAGCAACGAGTGGTAATGGGCACAAGGTCGACAGGACATTGTGCGGCATTATTTGAAGCGCGTATGCGTGTATGCGTGTGCCTGCGCACGCGTGTGTGTGTAGAAGGAAATAAGCACCTAGGCACGATTCATCAGCTATCAACCTGTAATCAGCGTTTCGGGGATTTAATGACAGTACGCTATTGATTACAGGCCCCCCAGCATCCAAATTAGGATACTATCGTACCTGGAGAGGAGTAGAGGTGTGTTAGGTGTGAAAGTGGAAAAGCATACAAAAATTCCAGTTATTAGTAAGAACTGGAGGTGATAGAGATATGGCAATAATAATCATCATGTCTTACCAATCATATTGTGTGTATATAAAGTCGACGTTAGTCAGCCATATTGGAATGGACAAGGATGTCTTTTATGCTTTTGTTTCTCTGAAAAGCCACTACTGGTTTGATAGAGAATAAATCCTGTAATTCATCATCCTCCTGGATAAAGTGCCAGTGACTGTGTAGTGTTTTACCAATTTGGGACGTATTTGAATTGTAGGGAATAGCAAAGGGTAATTTAATCGTAGGGGAGTGATGCTGGTATTGTAATGAGGTGGTACGTGACAGTGAACGTACCTTAGCAAAGATTTCACTAATAAGATCAATGATCTCTCTAATAATTTTTCAGAATTGGCACGAGTTATTGCAGGAATTTCAATTATTGGATATGCTTTCCCACTGCGTAGATGACGACCCTTATGGGGAAAATGTTACTTCTGCACCCTAAGTGCAATCCGCGTAGCTCACATTTGGGGTAGACTGTCTGTTTCTTGGTGTGCTAGAGTGAAATTGTTTTGCTTATAACTTTAGTTTGCATGCAAAAAGGAGAGCTTGATCTAGTGTTTTCCTTTTCGTTCTGCTACTTCAATGAAATTTCACCTTCTCAGCATGAAGATCAATGATGAAATTAGTACATGCAATACTGCAAATGGGCGTTTTTCGACGCTCTATTGTTCAAGACTATTTCCCCTTCATGAGGTCTAATCAATTGGTTAAGACCTGCGACACACAAAGGTTTCCAACTATGAATTGGATTTTAACATCTACATTTATCGTTCTGCCGTCTAAGGGCTTGTATTTGGCAGGAAAATCAGGCAAAGGTCAGGAATCTCGTAGGTAGAAACCGGTGGGTACCTTATGTGCGGCCCTTTTAAACTTGGGATCTGTGAATGTGGCCCTTGTAATGAAAAGCTTAGCCACTCCTGATATAGCACTATTCAAATTGTAGCGAACTTCAGCAGTTTCTGAACAACCAAACCTAAACTTACGCTATTTTCATTTAAAATTACAAAGCATGCTTCCTACATTAGATAGATGATGTCATTTCTGAAACTAATGTCCAACATCCAACCAAACCTATTGTTGGATGATGCCATAGAGGTAGGAAGCTCCGCCCAATTTTCAAAATTTCAACAGGTATCCTTTTGCAGTGAACAAGCTCCTTTCTTTTCTTTGTGAAGGTGCCATGTATAGGATAGCATTTACATATATGATTGATCAAAGCCCTTTACTATAACCATATCTTCCCAACTACTTTCACCACTAAAGTACGGCAGTATATGCCTCTAGTGCTAAAATGCTTCCTACGTCTTTGGCTGTTAAAACTAAATTCCAGAACTGCTTCCCTCAGAAAACAATCCCTGACGTCTAAGTAAATGCAAGACAGAAATCAAGACTCTTTAAATAAGATAAAAATGATATTACTACGACATTACAAAACAAGATGTATCTACAAGTGGCAGCATCAATTAAATATCTCTTGCTTTCCTCAAAAACTGATGAAATGCTGCCATTTTCAAACAAAATGTCTTCAGTGCTCGTCAAACCGAGGAAGCAACGTGCATCAAATGGTTCTTCACTGTGAATACCAGATGCATTCTTTCGTTGTTCAGTAAACAACAGCATTCAGAGGTTCAGCCTTTACATTTGCCATGTCGATACTAGCATCTGCTTCATCGTCGATTTCTCCAATGATTGCCCTATAATCAACAAAATTATGTAAATGCACATCTAAATACCGAAGGGTTACTAAAGTAGGAGGACCGTCATCATGATCACCATCACTACTTTTTATAGTTTTATTGGTTTTATTCAGCTATGTGTTTATTAGGGGAGCATGGGGAGCGTCAAGGCGAATTTTTTCCGTATATCATCGAAAGCGTCTTGCCCAGCCCGTCAACTTGCATTCTTGCCAAACACTCACTTCTTGAAGAATGGAAGCTGCAACAGCAACCTGGATATCAGGGTCACGTGGAAATTTAGGATGCTTTCGATGGCATATAGAAAAAAATTCGCAGCATCAAGCTCCCCAATATGTTTGAAAATGCAAAAAAGTTGGTTAGAAAGTCTTTTCCCCGACCTGTTTTATACTAACGGTAGTTGGCTCAATGGCTGAAA
The DNA here is from genome assembly GCA_900291935.2 of Cassiopea xamachana. Lineage (NCBI taxonomy): Eukaryota > Metazoa > Cnidaria > Scyphozoa > Rhizostomeae > Cassiopeidae > Cassiopea > Cassiopea xamachana. The sequence goes on along the minus strand of OLMO02000003.1, from coordinate 5,289,533 downwards.
CGTTCCCCGCCTCCCAAAGGAAAGTGCCTCGGCACATTTCTGGATTTAGCTGTACATAAAACAAGTAAAAGATAACTGTTTAAAAAGCAACCTAAACGTTTGTAAATTACACAATTACAACCTTTGCTGATCAAGTCTGTGGTCCCTTTCTGGAACCTATTAAAGTATAAGCTCTCTAGTTCAACACCCAAGGCATTACATGAAGAACATTTGAAGTGTTTCTGCTAATGAAAGCATGCATAACTCTTAGATGTGGGAGCGGTAAGTATATCCTGTCAGACAAACAACTCTTAAACACACAAGGCACAAAGGAGGCTCATCACCTTCAAAAGTTCAGTAACGAGTACGTTGTTTTGGCGTACTGCAATGTTTGAAACTCTTGCTAGAAACTAACAACTCGAATGAAAACACATTACAAGTTTCTACAAAAGTCAAAACAATTAATTCGATTTAATTTAAATATGAAATCAAAACAAGTAATTCAATTCAATATAAATGTGAGAGGGTAAGCTTTCCGAAAACGCTTATTTACGAGAGGCACCTGGGTGAGAGACTATTCCAATATTTTACTCCTTTGAACGAAAAGCACTTCTCCCAACTTACAGTTTTGAATAATGGCCACTTTAAATCAGCACAGTAGTTACTACATTATCACTGTACTAGTGATAAACTACTGTTACAAAAATACGCTATCTTGGTACCAAATTTGGAATATTTTGCCCGTGGAACTCAGAAATGTCCCATCAAAAATTTCATCCAAATCACAACTACAAGCTTATTTTATGAACAAGCAAATCTAGCTTATTCCCATATCACAATGTCTGTCAATCTATAATTTATGGATGATCACTACTACCCGCTAATATCTTAATATCTTACGATGGGGGGGGGGGGCTCTTTCTTCCATTAGTTTGTGTACCTATTGAGAGAGCTCATCCTTAAAGTAATTTGTAATTCCCTACATGCCATTTCTTTACTCAATCAATTTGATTCTGTTTGTATTTGTTTTGTATTTAAATCTCCATTGAGTGTAGTGGAATTAAAATGATATGAACTGAAAGTTACTTTAGTATTCCTAATCATAAAGTTTTTCTTAGCCCCGTTTAAACTGGCACGGTTCACTTCTTGGTTCGGACCAAAACGTGATCCGTACCAGTGTAGACAGGGCCTGAAGAATGCCATTTGTAAGTAATCGGATCACTACTAGTCCGTTTCCTAAAAGGACCAAAAGTGGTACGGCGAACTGCACCAGTTTTGGTACGGCTTGCTAGGAGCAGTTTAGACGGAAGGCTAATTCGAACTACTTGTGGTACGGATCAACAAGTGATCCGTACTAGTGTTGACGGGGCCTTAGCTAGCTAGCATCTCACAGAAAATCTGTCCTAAGCAGGCTGAATTTTAGCATTAAAATTATGCTATGACTCTGCACTAAAATTATGCTATGACTGCGCTGAAAAACCAGAGGATTATGAACATGGCAACGATAGGGAAAGAGATAGCGATTTAATACAAAGGTATCTCGAACTTGAACTATCAGGAAATATACTGATCATAGCATATAATTATATGTATATGCACTGGCCAATTTGGTTTCTGATGCTTCCACAAAATCTATGCCATTGCAAAACTCTTCTTATAACTGACAAGCATGAAAGGGAATAATGCTGACAAGAAAAAATGAAATTCTATTACAAAATGAGAATGCTTAGTTGAGAGAATCAATGAAAATTAACCAAAGGCAACCCACTTGTCCTACTGACTTCTCTACTCTTGAATAACCAAGGTTCACAGTGTTCAGCATTGATCTTGGGCCTATAAATTGCTCTACAACCTTGTACACTATTACTAGTATCACTTGACTTACTACTCATTTTCATGCCTTCGGAGTTCCTCAAACATTGGGTCATCCTAGCACTAGATACCAAATGGGTGTCGAACAATGTCCAAATACTTTACAGATATTGCACTATTGGTGCAACAATTGTAAAAGTCCTAGAGCACTCTTGCACTTTTTTATTCCGCATTTAACTTCTACCCCTTCCTCTCCTAAAGGTAAAGGTAGTCTCATACACTTTCGTACGTCGGCGATTGCTTGTTAGATGTTTGAGATGACACTTATTCTGAGCCATCGAAATATGACGTAGGGTGGTCAGTTCCTTTCCTCACCACCGCCTTCCCCTAAACGATGTTATTTTTTGGGACAAGCAGGTGCAACAATCGAAAGTTTCACGTACCCAATAACACTAAGCGTTTCATGGGTAAAACAACAATGTTCTTTGGGGAGATGGGATGCATGTAAGTTGCAAGGGTGAAAACCTGAGTGGATTATGTTTTCCATTATTTTTTGGCAAGCGCTTAACGGACTTTTGGCGACTATTTTAGACAATGATAAGACCCTATCAAAATTTACTTTCTTAGAAACAAGCTAACAGCCAATGACAATATCAAAGACAACCGAACAAGTGGAACCACATAAAAAGATTAAAATTTGAAAAATAGACAAAACGTTTGTAGAAAGGAAGTTCACTTACACGTTATCACCCCTAATGATGTAAAGACCAAGGACAACTTGTTGTACCCCTGCTGTTGATGAAAAGACTCTCTCATGACTCTCATCTAAGATGAGGTTTACTGTTTGATCAAATCCCTTTAGAGTTCCCTGAAATAAATTAAGCACGTTGCAGCATTACAAAGATACTTTGGGTAAAAAGTACATATAAGCTCTAAAAATGTTCCTTGTTTTTTTATTGCTTGTCATTTGGGGAGTGTCTACTCACCATAGCTTTCATGTAATGCCGGGTATATTCATTAATTTTGATAACGGGTGATTTGCTATGGGCAGTGCGCTACTAGGATTTTATTGCTTTTAGAAACGTTAATTGCTGGAACAAACTCATCACATGGAGCATTGTTTTGCTGGAACAAATATAGCAGATTATCATTGCCATGACTTTTTCTAACGTTTCCAGTGAGATTTTTTCCTACAATTTATAAAGTATCTTTGTCTAATTGTTTAGTTCATAGAATGTGGCATAGCAAAAGGTCTTAAACTCCACGTATGTTTTCAAAATATAAAGTTGGTCGAAAGCTTCTTATATTTCTAAGTACAGCAGTAAACCAGCTTGGTATATCACTGAAAAATTGTAATTATGCCTAGACTTTGCCCAGCTGACTTTCAGATAATGTCAACATAAAAAGCGGCCAACTTTTCTCCAACTACGAAAAGCTACTCTTTCCCTTCACGTAATTCCTGAGATTTTGTTGTGCCTTCTTTCAATGGTTTTACTGGTAACCTTTCTAAAATTCCTGCCATACTAACCATTTCAGAAAACATGTAAAGGAGATTATGGTTTGTTTATGTTTATTTCCTGGCGTAACAGAGGCCATTTTGCATCAAAAACTAAGGATGAGTTATATAGCAAAAACTCACACGCATTGGATAGGCATATAATGTCAATATTTTGAGGGCATCATTCCAGTACTTTTGACAAGGTAATGTACTCTTAATCTACTCTATTCTATTGACTCGTGGTTTCTGAGTAATTTTAGTACTAACCAGAGTTCGTACAAACTATTTCTATAAAATTTCAAAAACTTTTCCAAAACCAAATTACCAAATTTCCAAAACTATGCAACATATTTTCGCTCACATTTTCAAACGTCATAAAAATAGACAAACATTATTTTCAATGCTATGTTTTATGATTTTTTGGTAACTACGTCATATATAGTAAAATAGTAACATCAAAAAATATAACAAAAATAACATATTAAATACGACACTATTTAATATAAAATATTAGCATTTTAGAGCTTTTGCGTCATTCGTGCCTGCTGCCACAAATATTCAACATGTTGAATAATTTCCACCACGAATGACGATCTCCTTTAAGTGTGCGCTGAATAAAAGGAGAAAGCTTACGAAAACTCGGCAAAGCGCATGCGTTTCAAGGAAGGTGAACAACTGGCCATTGCATTCAATAACAATTAGAGCATAGGAAGACATGGGAAACCAGTTGCTAGCCGGGGTACTTCTGGAAGATAAAATCGCAGGTCTATGGCTTGAATACGCCCCTGCCTGTACGATGTATGATAGCCTGACTTCAAAAATCGAGATATGCGAGAAATGGCCTATCTAGAAATTGCAGAAAAATTGGAGAATTCAGGCAAGATACATATTGCTAATATTCACAATCTTTTAAAACCATATTTATTTCAATACTTTCTCAATATTGGCATGTTACTACCACATCTCTATCTGGTGCTTGGGGGTTTTGCTATATATCAGCAAAGAAGCTTGGACCTAGTTGCGTGCATAAAACCCTTAAAGCCTAATAGACACAAAATTCAATGAGAAAGAAACAAATTTAAATAAATTCTAATTGTATTTTAAGAACTCAAACACAGTTTTACTTGACGTAAAGTGATTTGTCCCAAAAATTTGCTTCATTTCCTCCCTCTCTGGAACTTATCACACCCAAGATCCCCAAGCATCAGATGTGAATGTGATAGTAACAATTAAATATTGGAGAATGTTTTGAAATAAGTATGGTTTTAAAAGATCTTGAATATTAGCAATATGTATCTTACCTGATTTCTCCAATTTTTCTATGATTTCTAGATAGGCCATTTCTCTCATATCTCGATTTTTGAAGTCAGGCGATCCTACATCGTAAGGCAGGAGGTATTCAGGCCATAGATAGGTGATTTTATCTTCCAGAAGTACATCGGCTAGCAACTGACTTTGGTCTTCCATGTATTTCTATGCTCTAATTTTATTCAAAGCCCTGGCCAGTTGTTCACCTTCCTTGAAACGCATGCACTTGCCGAGTATTCGTAAACTTGTTTTTTTTATTCAGCGCACACTTGAAGGAGATCATCATTCGTGGTGGAAATTATTCACCATGTTGGATATATGTGGCAGCAGGTAAGAATGACGCAAAAGCTCTAAAATGCTCAACGCACACTGGAGTTTTCTGCTCAGCTCGCGGGCACGAATGACAATCTGCTGAGCAGGAAGCTCTAGTGTTCGCCCGGCTTAAGGAGCATGTCATTCAATAATAATTATTTTATACAAATAATAATTATTTTATGTGAAATATGTTATACAGATAGTATACAAAGAAAAGTTTAGAAAATGAGTCATTCAATGAGTAGTTGAAATGTCGACATACCACGATCATGCGGCCATCTTGAGTAACTATGGCAACCATTCCTAAATATATGATAAGGCCTTGCAACTGAAACATTTCAACTGAACTTTCATGCACGGAACTTTCTAAGTATCATTCCAAAATGGTATGCCCTAGGGTATACTTTCAACGAAATGGTGGAAGTAGAATCAAACTACAATACATAGTAACTTAGTACACATCCATTCCCTTTAAAATATTTTGATGAACAGGAAGGAAATTTGACGTCTTGATATGGCAATCAAAATGCAGTGTTCATGCTCTGGTGAGTAGATAAAATTTAAGGACTTTCAAAAGAGATTTTAAGAACCAAAAAAATTTTGCGGAGCAGTTTTTGTGTGTTTCCTCTGCAAAAGAAAATCATTTCCTAAACAAATCTGCTACTGAAAATCCCCTCCCCAACAATTGACTAGAAATAAGAAGTTTGTATGGAGTATTCTAAAATGCACATAATTTAAGGAGCTTTACGTGTCCTTTAAAATGTAAGTTAAATCTAAGGCAGTCCATGCCAGGAAGAAATTGGTGCACGAGCGTCAATTAGCACTTGCGCTCTCGTCTGAACGAGTGATTGCGCTTACTTCTCTGGACTTTAACGTGCGATATAAGATTGGTCTATCCGCAATGCAGAATTTCTTGTTGCTGAAGCATGCCTTAAGTTTCATTCAGGGCAAAACAGGACAAAGCAGAGTTCTGAAAGCAAGAGATGGCAGTCACTAGGTGTTGCAGTTGAGACAATAAAGCTCCTATTTGGCATGTGAGATTGCACGGTTGAAGGTGCTGTTGGCAAGGGTGATTTTTCGCTCGTGCTGGAGATTTTGCACATGTGTGGACACGCGCACGTGTGATCACACGTGTCTCCGGGCATGTACTGATAAGGAATTTTTAAGGAGTTTAAGAATCAGCACAAACCCTGAAAATGTTCAGTTTTATGATACGAAAAGTTTAATTTTATAATATGAAAAGTTCAGTTTTATGATACCAAAAGTTCAATTTTATAATATGAAAAGTTCAGTTTTATGATACGAAAAGTTCAATTTTATAATATGAAAAGTTCAGTTTTATGATACCAAAAGTTCAATTTTATAATATGAAAAGTTCAGTTTTATGATACGAAAAGTTCAGTTTTATGATACGAAAAGTTCAGTTTTATAATATGAAAAGTTCAATGTTATAATACGAAAAGTTCAATTTTATAATATGAAAAGTTCAGTTTTATGATACGAAAAGTTCAATTTTATAATACGAAAAGCTCAGTTTTATGATACGAAAAGTTCAATTTTATATATGAAAAGTTCAGTTTTATGATACGAAAAGTTCAGTTTTATAATATGAAAAGTTCAATTTTATAATACGAAAAGTTCAAATTAATAATACCAAACTGTGCAAGATTATAACACCAAACGGGCCATTTTATAATACAAAATTCAGCAAGCATGCATAGGGGTAAAAGATTCAATCAATGCCATTACTAATTTCTAAATCACAGTAGAGCAGCAGAGGAAAGTGGTGGAGCCACGAAGGTATGAGGGATAGGTGCCCCCAACTCTTTTGAAAATGTAGTGATTTAGATTTGTCCAAAATATAACAAGTTCACCACAGGAGTTGATCTGTGGTTCATTTCCAATCTCACTCTCTCAGCCAGCAAATGCAAAATGCGATCTCATTGCTCAGAAATCTTGAGAATTTCTTTCATACATTCAGCATTTCTTTGCTTGTTTGAAATACAGACTTGTCTACCAAAGCTATCTTATAGACAACAGTAGATAACATGCATTTGAATAATTTCAAGTCTGCTAAAGAAACTAAAGCAAGGAAAAGCTGAAAATATGAGATTCCATTTTTCATTAAGTGGCTACAGGAGCAAAGCAAAAGGGGAGACATACATTTGAATAATTTCAAGTCTGCTAAAGAAACTAAAGCAAGGAAAAGCTGAAAATATGAGATTCCAGTTTTTATTAAGTGGCTACAGGAGCAAAGCAAAAGGGGAATTGCTGGGTGTGCATAACCAAAATTTGCTCAAAAACAAGACTTGGGTGAGGAGAAGAAGACCAATAAGCTGATAAAAGAAGCCAAAAAGCCATGAAAATTACATCAATTGGCAGACACACAAAGTATTGAGGGCTGCGACAACCACCCTCCCCAAACTTCCCCACAGCACATCCCCTAGGAAGATAAGAGAGTGAGGTTGGAGACAGACCACAGATCAACTCCTGTGGTGAATTTGTTATATTTTGGACAAATCTAAATCACTACATTTTCAAAAGAGTTGGGGGTACCTATCCCTCATACCCTCGTGGCTCCAATACTTTCCTCTGCTGCTCTACTGTGATTTAAAAATTACTAATGGTATCAAACGTGGAAGCTCATTAAGCATGTCTGTTACCGTACTGCAGGATCTCTTACCCCTATGCATGCCTGGTCTAAGTCGAGTGCATTACCGATAGGCCACAGCTGCTGCTGCGTTTTGTACTATAAAATCAGGGGTTTTTTGTATTATAAAATCGCGTCATTTTCCTTTTCTAAAATAGCCCGTTTGGTGTTATAATCTTGCACAATTTGGTATTATAAAAAATGTACTTTTCGTATTATAGAACTTTTCGTATTGTAAAATCACACTCTTCATATTATAAATTGAATTTTTCGTATTATAAATGCAGTTGGTATTGTAAAATCTCATTTTCGTATTATGAAATCGATTTATGTATTACAAGAACTATTTTTGTAGCATAAATAAAAGTTTCGTACTATTTTCCCTTTTGGCGCGCCACAGTCTGAGTTGATAACATGATGAGATACAACTGGACTTTTATTTACTAATTTAAATTGATTATAGATTTCCTCTAATCAATTGGGCTATCTATTGAGAGGATTATTCTTTCAATTCACTCCTGCAAAAATCTTACCTTGTTTTGTCATGTTATATTGTACCACATTGATTGTAAGTCGAGGAATTCATTTTTACAGATGAATAAATGTCTGCGGAAGCACTATATTAAATTGATACTTAAATTTACATACACGTCCTAATGAATAAAAACCAGTATAAATATGAATGAAAAAGATACGGCCCATGTAACTTTCTAAACTTGTAGCCATCTTTGAACGATTGTTGCACGTTGTGTGAAAACGAGGCTGCATGTGGAATAAACAAGCAGGCATCTGGTTTGGAAGTTATGACTGTGGGTCATACTACTCCCGGAGTATCGTCATGGTCGTGTTTGTGGCTACTGATATCGTGTACGTAAGGATTCGATTAAGCTCCCTCCTTCGAATAAACCCCCTCGAATTAGCTCCCAACCACAAAATCGCTTCTTACAAATAAGTAACCGGGGGCTTGATCAAGTCTTTCCGGTATGTTGGTCAGAAGTGGGTCATGCTGTAAGAGATTTATCACCTTACTGGTCACACTGCTTTCCATGACCTTTTCTTTTTAGTGACAGTAGATGTTTCAATGGTTAAAATGCCCCCAAGCCCACACATAGCATCTTGGCACATCTCTAGTGGTTGCCGTTTTGACCAACAGATCTTTCATGATGCCAAAGTACTTTCCACTTTCCTACATTAGAGTGAAGTTTATTTTTTTCGTTGTAATTTTGCTCCAAATGGTAGGATTGAATTAGTAGTATGTATTAGCATTGGAAGCATAAGTTTTGAATATGGCCGGAAAAATGAAACAGAATCTGGTAGCACTGCCCCAGGTACGTACCAGCAAGGGAGTACAGAGAGGGTAATGCCCCCTTCAAATGAACGTTTTTGCATGGTTTGTCCTCCCCCACAGAATCATTGGCCTGGAGATGTACACAACACAATAAGTCCTTTGCCCCTCATAAAGACTTGTAAATTCAGATTTTATCCCTAAAGGACATTTTCAGGGGTGGCCCCATAAAAAAATGGTGGGGGAGCTAATGCTGTCAAAGTAACGACAGTGAGTGGTGTCAAAGAATTTTAACGGACAACACCTTTCGAATTGGCTTAATAAACTAAAAGAAAAGTCGTGAATAATATGAAAGTTCCAAAAGTGCATAGATATTTATCTGCCGACGGGGGCTCAGTAAAGTCCTGGGGGATTCCATTCTGACTTATGAAACCTGGAGTACAAGAAACATTTTATTCTCCCGGAAAGGTATGACAAGTATGCGGTAATTGAATGTCAAGTTATTTCAAATCAGCTGCATAACCAAGCATTAAGATATGAATAGATTATACTGTGATAACTGTGAGGAATCAGGACATTTAAAGAAAGATTGTATCTCACTACCGAAAGCGAATTTAAATGCAGCAACCCAAAACGATGGCAGAAGATTTGAATTTCGAGAACCGTCCAGTGAAGTTGCAGTCGTAGATACACATTGTCACATAGATGCAGTTTTTGAAAGATGTCACCACACAGGGACTTACGAAGAATTCAAACGCAAGTTCCATTTCCCACCTAACGTTCTTGGTTGTATATCTTCATTTAGTGACCCTAGTTGTTTTAGCTCCTTTGGGATATGGGAGAATTTACTTGAAGAAAATGGTGTTTGGGGTACATTTGGGGTACATCCACACAATGCGAAGTACTACAATGATGATTTAGAAGCGAAGGTAGTATCGTGTTTGAATCACCCAAGAGCAATAGCTGTTGGTGAATGTGGTCTGGACTATTCAATACGGAGTAGCTCTCCGAAAGAAAAACAACATTTTGTGTTTAAACGGCAATTAAGGATAGCAATTAACTTTAACAAACCCATAGTGGTGCACTGCAGAGAAGCAGAATATGATTGTTTTGTAATAATGAAAGAAATTCTTCCAAAAAACTGGAAAATTCACTTGCATTGCTACACAGGGGATTTAGAACAAGCGGAGCAGTATATGGCACATTTCCCAAATCTATATTTTGGTGTAACTAATCTAGTAACCTACCCAACTGCAACAAAAGTTCACCAAAATGCTACAGATATTCCACTAAGAAGACTTTTACTAGAAACGGATGCTCCATATTTTGTCCCAAAACGGCTGAAGCAAAATTCACGGTTCAGTACACCAGGTATGGTAATGTATGTTGCAAGTAGAATGGCTCAGTTTCGTGGCTGTTCAATGGACAATGTTCTAGAAACATGTCGAAGAAATGTTTCAAACCTTTATGGTATTGATATACCATAATATAAGTTTTTTTACTATGGTTATTTTAAGTTGTATAATTATATTGCAATTTTAGTAGCATTAGACTATTGATATGTTATGAGCCAACTGTATTTTTACTTTATTATTCTTTTTGGTGTCATATGAAGTCAATAGATCTTTAGCACTTAGAGCTGAAATAGAAGACAATATGATGTTTGTTACAGAAAAAAGATAATTGATATTGCTATTGATGCAGGTACATATTGTAAATTTTCCCATTCATTACAATCCTAAACTCATGATTTCAATTTCACTTTTGAATAGCAAAGCTAGTCAAAACTTCCTACCAGTTGAGCACCATATCAGTTGAGTCCACAACAGAATGTTTTTTCAAAACTCTGTTTTTTCTGTCCATGTCACTAACTTCCATAGCAGCTATTATCATTTTGCCTCAATCTATCTTCTGTTTCACATCAATGCAGCTTGATCTTTTATTGCCTAGTGCCACAAGTACAAGTGCAAAATCTATACAACAACAGGATACAAAAAATTTATAATATCCAATGTGCTCAGCAATAGTTCCAGCACTTGATTTCATGCATAGTTTGCCAAGGACTTCACAAGCAGATAGAACAGTGAAATGAAATGTTTGAATTTCTGGTGGTAGTCTTTTCGATGAAACCATCATAGCTGTAAATGTTGTTGTTGTCATCATACCAGCTAGTAATTGAAAACTGCTCTCAATAATGACATGGAGAATAAGATTGTTTGTAATAATTTTCAGGTGAAATGAGTAGGCCATCAGAAGCATCCATTTGCAAAATGCAATCCATAAAAGCAGCGACTTTAACCCTATTCTGAAAAAGGAAAGTTTTTTGTACATTTTACATTTATTCAAACTTGAAATAACAACTTAACGAGTGGGAGGTTATTGATTTCATTGGTAGGTCTTTAGTATGGCAACATAAAGTTAGCAGAAATTATGATTTGAAATGGTAAACATGATACAAATGTTACAATCAGGCATAACGCTCTTCAGCATTATGAACAAAGCTACTTTCAACAGAGCATGTCAGAATTGTCTTATGTTGCCTTCATCTGCTTTATTGTTCTTCGATATTTCTTCATCAGTAAATCAAGCAAACCGAATGATTTACCAACTCTACAAGCCAATAATGCAGTTATATTTATTTTCAATCTGCCTAAAATTGGCTGTCTCTCCCACCTATTTATATTGACAAAGTTTCTGAGCTAGAATTTGCCTGAAAAGGTATAAGCCCATATTTCCCAACTTTTTCTTGCTGTACCCCTTTAGATAAATTCCATAAAATTGAATTGAACTGATACTATTAACGTATGGATCAACAATAGCTGGCATCATTAGACATCAATTCACTTTCCAGTATAGTACTGTTTTTGTCAATATTTTTGTGATCATAATAGTAGCTTCCAATTCCCCATGTAAAATAGTTAAATCCCACCCTAGGGGGAATTCTTCCAATTTAGGACATACTGGTATAAGTCAAGGATGTAGGAAGCATTATCAAAGTGGAGAGGGAAAATTGATTGAGGGGCAACTTGGCGGGGTTTCTAGAAGTGAGATTGAACACTTTTTCTGGGGGTTGGGGAGGGGGGGGGGTAAAACATGCAATGAAATCACAAACTATTTTGCGTGATGAAAACAGGTTCATATCAATCTAGTCCTTAAACAAAAATGTGCTAGGGGGTTGGGGGCATGCTTTCCCAGGAAATTTTGACACTTAGGTCTGAAATTGCCAGAAATGTGTACTTTTCTATTTATTTTTGCATCTTCAAAGTTTTCATGTAGGGCAACTAGGGTACATGAAATTATGGGGGAGCTAGGCACTTTGCCTGAGTCTTTAAAAAGTGTGGGGCATGTGCCCCCTGTGCCCCTAGGTTCCTATGTCCATGAGTGTAAGCAATTCAAAATTAGTGACAACTGCAATAGAAGGTAAACTATAAGAATTCTTGAAAAACTGTGAGGTAACTACCTGTATCTTGAGACCAGGAATCCACCAAAAGAGGAGCCTACTATTGAAAATATTTGTCCAACTATTCCTGTAACCATGCCAATGTGAGTTAATTTCATCCCTTCATCAATAAGATGAAGTGGATAAATTGATGTAAAACCTTGTTCTCCCATCTTGTACAAAAATACAAAAGCTATCAGCCATACTTGCTCTGGAGTTGAGATTATCCATATACTAGTTTCTTTCATGCTACCAAAATCCTTCTTTCTGTCCATAACTGTTGACTTCTCTAATGAAGTATTCTTCTTGAAAAGTTTTGAATCATTAAAAATAAAGTAAACAGCAGTTATGAAGTAGACCAAACTTACACCAAATGCAAAAGTGTATAGGCTTATGTGCAAGTTGAAAATTGACAACATTCCACCTCCACAAAGTATTCCAACTTTATATCCAACAATATGGCCAATATTGCAATAACCTGAAGATAATAACAATATTGAACTGTATATTGGCACTGAATTTGATTGTACATGCTAGCTTATTCAGAGAAACATTCAAGAGTAGGGAGCACACATTTTTAAGAAGGGCATATTCACAAAGAAAGAGGTTAGCTCTACAAGCTGCAATGGGCACTTTTCATAAAAAATTGTTGAGTGGGGGCAAGTTTTCTGTTGGGGCCTCAGTTGCTATGCCCATGCTAATGTGTGAATACACTGTCATCAAATGACTTAGACGACAAAGTCATCTACCCTTTCTACTTGTGATTTTAGGCTTCTTCTTATGTTGGGAGTCTAATACTGCATAGTCTCCCAAAACCTTTGCTTGTACAGACTCTTAGGTACCCATTAAATTCCCCAATTCATTTTTCAAAAATTTTCCACTCAAGATAGTCTTATTCTATCCCCCTATCAACTCATTTTGAAGGCAGCTCCCATTTAAGACAACTGTAAGAGAAGGTACTTTGAAGTGCAAGTACAAGCTATAATTAAGAAAATCATTCTGATTTTTGGTCATTTTCCAGCCCCCATTATTTATTCCATTTCCCATCCTATTAGACACCGGTGAGTATGTACAGAAGTAAAATGACAACTTTGCAAAGCTGAGCCTTACCTAAATCTTTTTCATCAAAGCTCCTCATAGCTAAAGCATCCACTGCAATATCAAGAGATGCCGATAGAAAACTCATAAGAAGAAACAGTAACGGTAACAAGCTTGCAATTCCAGAGCCTATATTAAATAGCAAAGAAGTTATAGATAACGATATCAAACACCCAGAAATCCAAAATCTTTCGTAGCCTTCGAATCGGTCAAAAAGTGTTGCCCATGTAAATTTCAAAATCCAAGGCAAGCTAACAAGATTCATAAGACTTATAACGCTAAGTTCGTGGCCATAATACCTCATCAGGAGAGGTAAGTACTTCACTTGAAATCCGTAAGGCATTCCCTGTAAAAAATAAAGGAAGGAAATTTCTAGAAATATTCGAATTTTGGTCATAAGTGAACGCGTCATATTTACAAAAAAATAGTTGTATATGGTCTGTTACGGAACGTCTTGACAAGCAGTATTTTTCACTTTAACTCTTTCCTGAAGTTATTAATTTTAATTAATAATTGCACGCCATTATAGCTTTGCCTCGATGTAGATCACCAAATCGTGAGCTATACACAAAGTACTTCGTTGTATAGGTTGCAAAATTAAACAAACCAAATGTTGGATTGCTGATATTCTTATCTACGGCACGAATAAACAGAACCTGCTCATAAGTTGTTGATTTATGCAAATTTAATCATAATGAGAAAGATATCTGATAGCAAAACGAAATGGAAGCTAGGCCTACATAAGCTGCGCCGTCAAAGTACTGTTTCTGAACCGTCAGTCGGCGAAAGTTCTATAATGGAAGAGCAAACAACGGAGGTGGAGGTTCAGGATTATTTTGCAAAACTCAAGAAAAAGACAGGATTAAATCAGCTATGGAGTGGAAGGAAGTTCTCAGAAGCTATTGACAAGTATCCAGATATTGACTTATCCGAGGAACCAAAACGTAGAAGCAGCACATTAAGGGAACTCACTTTGGATAGTGATGAAGAGGATTTACAAGATTTTATCCACAATTTATCGGATTATGAGAAAAGTGCTATCACAGAGGTAGAAGAGGGAATATCGAGACCATCCTCCTCATCCAGTAATATGGATTTAATGAAAAACATAAATTTTGCCGAAGTGGGAGTTGTTGACAACAGTTTTCATGATAGTATTGGTAGTAATGTTAATAACGATAAAGATTTTATGCCGTTGGTCGTTAGACCGGAGTTTGATGACACTAGTAGGCATCTTGATCACACTGAGAGTTCTCAAAGTAATATATTTAAAACAGCTAATATAAACTTTGTAGCAAGTGACGTTAGTAGCTTAAAAGTGTTGTCAGATAGGGATAAGAGTATAGGTGAGGATGTTGAATCAGTGTCTGGTGGAACTGTTTCAGAATTATCAGAGGAAATTCCAGAAGTCAGTGAAAAGAGCAGAGTAAAAACGCCAGCAACACCAGTAAAAAGTCATGATTATACATCCTCAAAATTTGAATCATATGAAAGTGGTGAAAGAAGTGAAAGTGTTATTTCAACATTTGATCATACATCAAAATCTGTTGAAAATAGAGAAAGCAAGCATAGCAGATCTGTAAGGAAAGTCAGTACTAGGCATAGTAGTCAATCTGATGATGCAAGAGCTAGAAAAAGTAAAGTGAAGAAATTTAAGGACTTGAAAAGTGCAGATATAGATGATTCATCAAGGAAGGCTCCAACAAAATCCAGGGAGGAGTCTTTCACATCAGATTCTTCTATCACTTCTACCTCTAGATCATCTACATCTCTATCTGCTTCAATGCATAAAAGTAGAAAATCAACAAGAGATTCTAGAAAGCAAGATGTTTCACAAAAAGTGAAGAAGAAGACAGCCAATAGCAAAACAGCAACCAAAGAGAAATCAAAACATTTGAAAGTCACTCTAAATGAATTGGGGACATTAAACACTGAACTACATCTGAACAATAATATGTCAAGGTATTTAGATCCATCTCCAATAGCAACAACAGTAGTTGACCAGGATGCTTTGGAAGCTGTGACTTCTTACAATCCAACAATGCTTGCATTGAATGATTTAATGAAGTATCAAATTCAATTGACAAGACAGCACATTGATAACAGCTGGAGATTATATAAGGCATATGCAGAGCCAGAGGCAAAAGGCTCACACAAATATACAACACTTAAGGACACTATGAAATACTTAAAGCAGAATGCACCATCTGTTGTCACATATGAAGAGGCATTGAACCAAATCAACAAGGAGAATGAATAATTTTAGAATGATTTTCTAACTTCTATTGTTCATATATCAGATTTTATAGGAAGTGACAAAGCTATGCAAACGTTTCCAGATTTTTCTGTGTTTAAGTCTTGAGAGTACTTTCTTTTGATAGTTTTCTGGTACATAAATGTGGAGTATTCCATTCAGGGTGGCCAACAAACCCTGGGAATCCTGAAAAACCCTGGATTTTCTTTCCCCTGGAAAACCCTGAACTTACAACCCACCCCTGAAAAATTATATTCCGAAACAGATTTCCGTGTAAAAATATTTGGCCTTGCAGTTCTGCAACGTTTTTGATTTGGGGTAGACTATGCCTCTTCTCTGTTAACTGGCATGGATTCAGATAAGACCATAGACAGACATAATGGTGGGTTCAGGAAGGTGCGACACCCCCAATGCTTTCCCTCCCTTTAGTAGATCCTGCAATATTTTCGCACTGTTTGGTAGAGTCTACAATGTTTTCTTAGCATTCGGTAAATTCTGCAATATTTTTGTATGATTCGACAAATTCTGCAATAGTTTGTACCCAGTACCAGCCTGGTAGGGGGTCGGGCTCCTTGGCTACCTAGCAAAGTATTGTGAAGGTGCGCCGAGGAAAGAAAAAGAGCGCTGAAGCCCATAAATAGTACTATAAATAGCCATAACCGAAAGAGGAAGGGCACCAAGCAGATATCAGCTAGACAGGGGAATGGAGTTAGGTGTGAAGCCATTTCAAGAGCAGCTGCAATAAGAATTTTATCGTTATATTTCCTCGTGTCTCAAGCTATATTTCAACATTACTTGTAACATTCTCTGCAACTAGGGTACCCAACTGCAGTGCCAGGTAAATTCACCATGCCATGTGCTCATTGACAGAGAGCCCCTGGTCCCGTAATCGATCTTGTATCTGGCAAAACAGATATGACAAACTTTTTGACAATTCTGTTTATCTTGAATAAAAAAGGGAAATCTCTATGAATGTAAAATCAAATTTATCTGGATTTTTGAAAAGAAATTCATTTGCAAGCATGACTTCCAAAACCTGTCAATGGTGCATTGATGAACACAAGAGGTACTTTTCACGAAACTTTTAAAGATGAAGAGGCATCAGCAGAGATAGGGTGTAGTGTACTGAACCACCAAATTCAAAAAGGATTCAGAGGAGGGCATGCATCCTTTCTCTGACTAGAAATCAATCATGAGCATAATTTTTGTCCTACATGCTAAAAGGACGTTTTCCGATATTCTAGAGGGTGTGAACTCAAAATACTTTTTCGTTCGCTCCGCTCGCGCATTGGATGCCCTTTTCCTTCTGTACTTACAACTCCTAACTTATAGTCTTTACAATTGTGCATGCAGCTTTTATAAAATTAGTATTTAACTTCAATTACAGTATTTCCATTTGTTTTCTGGTACATGACATGCTGTTGGCCATCTCTCCCCCAGAAAGAACAAGCCGCTGCCACTGTTCGAACGAGTCAGTCAATTTCAAAACATCAACTGCCTGCACCCCCCTCCCCCTAGTATCATCTCTAAGTCTGTCTCTGCATGAGATGAGACTTTTTGCTTCTAGCACTGCCGTTCAGCTTTTGAAGAATAATGATGAAAATAAAGATATTCTGTTCTGCTAAAGGATGTTTTCCGACGTCCAAATTTTGTTACCTCAACAAAATTTTCTGGTGGCAAGCCCCCAGACTCCATTTCCCGATGTGGTACCTTTGAAAAGAGGAAGATACATTTTGAATTATGGGCGGAAGTATTTTACATGTAAAAGCATTAAGCTTTTAGCTGGACTTCTACATCTGTGGCCCCTCAGTGCAGCTGTTAATTTTTTCTTAGTACTTTCTTATTATTGTTAGGAAAAATATCTTATGCACCCTGGGTCAGGAAGAAAGTGTTAGTTTTACCCAGAAAGTCAGGAAAAGTCTGGGAATTATGTCCTTATAAACGCGTTTGAACCCTACATGTGTTGTGTGGCAAGAAGCCTGACTTTCCAACAACGGAAACAAAATTTAAAGTAAAACGCAGAATGGAATGTGGATGGATAAAAGCAAAAAATCTCCTGGAAAACCCTGGAAATTTGGCAGAAGGTCTCCTGAAAATCCCTGGAAAAGTATTTCATTTTGCTGCAGGCCACCCTTTCTATTTATATCAATTTAGTTTTCACCCCTACTCTTTCTAGCATCTGAATAATGATTTACTGTTTCATATATTGAGTCCTAGAACGGTGCTCTCAACCCTTCGATGCAAACTTGAGACATTTGTCAGTCTTTGTTAACAACCAACCCAACCCAGAGAATTTTGCATTTGCATGTATTTTCGTATGGAACATAGTCTACTTGTCACATACTTCTTTAGACGTTTATTCAACAATGTATGCTTTCTGATCACACGCAAGTCTTCTATTCACTACTTCTCAAAGAAAAATTTACAAGAAACATAAAACCCTCCATCAATTCTCCACCACCATTAAAAAAAAGCTACGCAAATCAGTAAGTATAAAGCTTGCGAGAAGAGAAATAGCTTCTACTAGAAATATTAGGGTTGCAATTCCTCCTCTGTTTATGGGAAATTGAAGCTTTGTGGTCCAGGACAGCTTAGGTAGAATTAATCAAAAGCCAAAATGCAATAGTGATGACCACTATAATGTTATAAATACCGAAGTTGAAGAAAACTTGGACCGCATTACCTTTAGGTACTTCACTACCTAATGTGGTAAAGAGGAAGAGAGCCTAAGCTTTTAAGTAGAAAAGAATTTAACTAACTGCAAAGAATGTACAAGATTTTCCGCTGTACATTTACTGCAAAGTACTTCACTATCGTCAGAATTGATGTGAATTACTATACCGTAAATCCTCGAAATAGCCCCCCTCTAATAAGTCCCCAACCCTAGAGCTATATATTTTTAAAAAGCCACATTCAAATAAGTCATGTGACTGTAGCTGTTTGACACTTTATTAGTGCTTCATACGAAAGAAGAAGCAGCAGCCCTTAATTAACGAAAATGGCATTTGTAGCATCAAAAAGTAGCTTGTTAGTAGAAAATTTCACATGGAATTAACCACCTACCAGAAAACACCTTAAAACCCTCTCGAATAAGCCCCCTTGCAAAAAATCCAAAAAATGGATTAGCCCCCCAGGATTTACGGAATGGGACAGTTTTTTTCTATCTACTACTGCTATATCTATGATACGAAGAGCCATGTGGGGAAGATACCTTCCTTTTTGCCGTGTGGTAGGTGCTATGAAGTAATCCATATCACAAGATATGTCCACATCACAGGATATGCATTGGAGTCAATAAAAGTAAATCACTATTTTCTGAAGTATCATATCTCTAACAGCAGTACAATCACATAGCAAAGGCCTCCAGATGCTAATCCAGCCGCTGAATGTGAGCACTCAGAACAGAAGTGAAACCTTCAAGGTTGCATGATACTATTACGGGAATCTTCTGACTTGAGAAAATATATACCCAACGGAAATCAGCCTCAACCCATGTAAGGGCTAAAAGGTCGTTTGAAATCTTGAAGGATCAGCAGCACTAAACCCTCCTTGCATTTCAGCACTCCTTTGTCCAGATGCCCAGTCCTGTGCAGGCACCCCTTGTGCAACTCCTTGGGGAACACCCTGCCAAGTTCCATCAACAGTAGTGTGGCCCATTTGAACCCCTTCTACACGTTGCATTGGTGGCTGGGGGAGTTGTTGCATTGGCTCTAATCGTCCTGGGGGCATAGTACCATCTACCCTACCTTGAGGGGGCATGCCACTTGGCTGCTGCAGTCCCGAATGTTGCTGCATCTGTGTGGGCTGTTGCATCCCTGCTTGCAAAAACTGACCTCCTGAACTTGGAAACTGCATTGGGTTGTGCGGCATACTGATCGGTGGTGGTCTACTAACATTGACATTGGCGAATTGTCCAACAGAACCAGGAGGCAAGAACTGATCGACCATTTGATTTTGAACAGCTGCTCTCTGTAACATTGATTGGTCTGGACGAAAGCCTGGTTGGGTCAAAGGCTGAAATTGCTGGGGAGGAGCCGCTTGGGGAAATTGTCCCATAATAGGAAGTCGTTGGCCTTCCATGAACACTTGTTCCCTTGGGGGCGGCATACCCTGTAACATTCTACCATCAACAGGCATCTGTTGGGGATTAACCGGAGCAAAGTGGGGTCTCATATTCGATGGTAAGAAAGGTGCCCCAAGGAATGGCATGCGAGCAGTTTGCTGTGTTCGTTCGTCAAGTGTCTTTGCAAAAGTATCCGCATCACTCCGAGGAATACCATCCTTTTGATGCCGATGCTTGATGTGTGCAAGCAAGTCTCTTTGTGATAAATAACTCCTACGACATCCAGAATACCCGTGTTTACTGCCGCCGAATGTGCACACAAAAATTTGACCAATGCCAGCAGGTTCAATCCGCTCAACTCTTTCTCTACATCTGTAAAGAGAAAATATATGTGGTTTATGAGGTCATCGAAGGCTATTATAATGTCTATCTACATTTTCTATAAGTATACTGGCGAACCTCAATTATCCACACTTTTACGGACTAGGCAAAAAAGTTTGGATAATCTATAGTCCGATTAATCAACTATGAATAGTAGTAAATCCATAAGAAATATGAATATTTATGTGCTCAAAAGACTCAATTTTAAAACGTTCTACCGGTCTTAATAAGCATTAGTGCCATAAATACAAAATTTTTCTATCATTTTGTGGAAAATTCAAGATAAGAAACCAGCTCATTAATATTTATGAGAAACTCCGGACCAGAGATAAGTCCGGATAATCGAAAATCCGGAAAATTGAGGTTCGGATAATCGACTTTGTACTGTAATACGGTGATAGCTTTAACCGTCCTAATTCGATGATAAACGACAGTAAAACATACTAAATAACTATAAGCTACGGCTTGTAATGAACAGGGCAAACTGATTTTGGCATATACTCTTTAACACCAAATTGAAGGGAGGTATATTAAGGAGGAGGGATGTTAATTTTGCTAAAAATGCATAAATTGGAGGAGGTTGTTAATAGATAGGAGGTCAATGTTCAATAGACAGTACAGGGACGTAAACATTTTAAAGTTATAGCAATTAGTTCCTAAAATTGTGTAAATATAAGGTAAATAGTTTGTTTTGATTCCCTTAGTTGCTCTTGCTGATTTGCGTTCACAAAGTCAATGTGTTTTACGTACTTGTCCTTTTTAAAATTTTAAAATCTTTATTATACTGTATTTCCTTAAAAGAGCGCCCAGGGCGCTCAGCTAAAGTCTGGTTCTAAAGAGGAGCATTCATTGAGGGGGCACTCATTGAGGGGGCACTCATTGAGGGGGCAATCTTTTGAGGGGGCACTCTTTTGAGGGGGTGGTCTTTTGAAGGGGTGCTCATCTAAAACTCAGCGTTTGCTGTGGGCTTTCAAGTGAGCACATTGAAAGTTTGGCTCAAGATGAAGATTTACACGATGTCCTTAGCTAGAAAGTTATTTTACACTCTGGGATGAAATTTCATGAAAATGGCCTAATAGCTAATTTCAAACCGATTCCACGCCGAGACCAAACATCAGCTTTCTTACTACACACGATACAAAATAAACCAATAAAAAGCTTTCATCGTTTTGACTTTTCTGTGAAAGATATGTTCTTGACCAGATTTCTTGTCAATATTTTGATGAAATAAGAAGATATACAAAAATAATACTGTTGGCTTCATTTTCTTTGGGTACCAAATTAAATTGAATTGACCCATTAAACTAAATTGAACACAGACGGCGAAAAATCAATGCAAGAAGGAGTGCTGATTTTCAAAACATTCCTGGAGGGTGCTCTTCTGAGGAAATACCGTATGGGGTTGTTCAATAATTACGTCACAACTTTGGAGTGGGTAGTTCTACACGTTTTTCGTGATTCTCCGTGACGGTACATTAGGAGGGGGTGGGTGGTACGTAAGTCCGTGGTGTCACGGTAAAAATTTGTTTGTTGTGAAGTTCTGCCTAATGAAGGAAGTCCGAAACTCAGCACAAAGCCTAAATTAATAAGGTTGTGGAACAAAACCATGCTTTCTAGTTTCAATTTATCTCTGTCCCATCTTACTTTATAATGTCGATAGATGGTATATACTAAATGGGACATTGCAATTGATATTTTAGTAAAATGGGACACTGTAATTGATATTTTAGTGCTTTAATCCCAAATTCAAATGTTTATATTTTGCATAAAGAGGAATGGGATGTCTTTACTTCTTCCTCAATCCTTTCACTATTTCAAAATGTCGTTTTGCATCGGAGCTACTGTCCATTGGGGGGGGGGTGTTTGTTCTAAGCGTGACGCAACGCAAGGGGGTCTTGTGAACATGCGTGACAGAGCGTGATGCTGGGGGTGGGTGCTTCAAAAATGACAATGTTAGCGTGACGTAATTATTGAACAGCCCCTGTTCTCATAGCAGTATAGTTTGGAAACTGCATAAGCCATCAAAAACAAGGTAAACTTGAACCTGTAAAACAAACAGGAATCAACTTGCACCCTGATCTCTAGGAGAATCAAGGCACTACAAAACCTGGCCAAAGAATCGACTATTCAAAACAATTTCACTTCATGAGGGTACAAACTACTGTAAATGTACAATTTTATTAGCACAAATCCTGTTTGGAATAAAATGCATCTAGTTTCTTTTTGACAAACATAATACCATAAGCAAATGGGCAGATATACCTGGGGCATTGGCCATTGACTTTATCAGCACAAGTCAAGCAGAAGATGTGTTTGCACGGTGTCTGAAATAATCATAAAGCAGAGTCAATTGGAGAAAAATTCTTGATTCAGTCATATCACATTGACAAACTTCTGCAAAGCACTTTAAAGAAAGTCACATTGACAAACTTCTGCAAAGCACTTTAAAGAAAGTCACATTGACAAAATTCTGCAAAGCACTTTAAAGAAAGCCACATTGACAAAATTCTGCAAAGCACTTTAAAGAAAGCCACATTCACAAAATTCTGCAAAGCACTTTAAAGAAAGTCACATTGACAAACTTCTGCAAAGCACTTAAAGAAAGTCACATTGACAAAATTCTGCAAAGCACTTTAAAGAAAGTCAAATAACTGCATTTAGCAAAATATGCTACTATTGTAAGTCTGATGAGGAACTTTTAATTGTCAACCCAACATCACTAGAACACTAATTAGGGTTCGTGCAGGAATTTGATATGCAAATTCAAGGAGTTTTCATGGACTAATCATGGACTAGAATAAAAACTTTCAAGGACTTCTCAGTTAGTATTCACAGCGCATGCGTAAATATGCAGGAAACCCAAACTACCAAAAACGAGACATTTCTTGACATATCACAAATTTTCTTGTACGATCCTCTTTAAACTTTCTCTTGGATATTTCTTTAAATTATTTCTTGTTGTTATTTCTTGCTTTGAACGAAGTAAACAGTAAACATTTACAAATTTCAAGGAGTTTGGTCAATTTTCAAGTAAAAATTCTCATTTCAAAGGAGTTTCAAGTACCCTTGAAAAGACATTTCAAATTCAAGCACTATTCATAGAGTTCAAAGACCTGTACAAGCCCTGCTAATTGAGAATAATATTGCATTTGAACAATTGATATTCCTTGACTTCTCCCGAGCTTTTCCCTGACTTTTCACTAAAGCAAGATTGCTTGCCCTGACTATATGTGGCACTAAATAACATTGCTAGAACGAACTCCAGAGATAAGTAAGTGCTAAAAACGTGATGGATGAAATGTTTGCAAATTCAACTACATGTACTATTGGTATGATTGAACTTTCAGTGAGGAATTTTGGGTCAGAGTAACTTAGGAGAATTTTCCACTACAGGATTAAATATCAGCATTCATAAACATTTCCATGCTTCTCTAACACAGTAGTACCCTGCCACTAAGAAACTGACTTATAAGAAACTGCAGCCTGCCAGATAACACTATATCTACCCTGATATAAGAAACCAATCAGCATGAAATTTAGATCAGGTTTTGATTGTAGACCTTGCATTTTTCAAGCACTTCATAAGGCAAAATCGTTAGGTGTCCTACAAACAAAAATACATGCACATTTGGTGAGCTACTTGCTGTAATTATAAGAAATTATTCAGCCTGTTTTATTTTTTTGTCCATTTATAAGGAATAATGCAGCCTGGTTTTACAGAATGAGTTTTCAAGTGGTGGGCAATACTGTACTTAAAACAATGTCTAAATCTAAAGATGAATACTTCAGCAACAAGAAAATCTGTATTTTGCATAAGCAAATCTTGGATATCACATGCAATTCCAAATAATTAAAAGTAATCATTCATGCAGACAAGTGCACATGTGCAAATCAATGCTCTTGCACCAATTTATTCTGGGCATGGACTGACGAGGACTAAAGATGTGGCTAGAGTTTCTACCAATGAGAGCAGTTGCATTGTTGCATAACATAATTTCACTTACAAGTCGGCCATAAACAAGAATAGGATGATTGCAATGTTCACACATGTGAATCATAGGGTCCTGGACCTTGTCTCCAACAGCTACAATCTGAAAGAGAAGTAAGACATGCTAAGGATGAATTACAATATAAACAATAAGCTCAGTGCAACCTTTACTTCATCAATTCATATTTTTTGACTTAATGCATAAAGAAGCTTAAATACACAAAATTGTACCATGGAATAACATGTCTTTTTATGAGAAAAACATTTATAAGACAATCAGGCTCAAATGGCCAGAATCTTAAGAAAGTCATAAGAAAACTACAAGGCTCAATTTCCAAACTTAAGTGTTTTAGTTGATAAAAAATAGATATTATGCCAATATTACATTCAAAATGCTAAAGAAAAAAATCAAATTTGAGTATACAAGATTAACAAAGGAAGGGTAACCAATTTCAGCCAGTCTATTTCAGAAAAACTTAAGAAAGTTTTAAGGAAATCTCAGGCTCAATTTTGGGATAGTTGTGAAAGTTGAGGCTCAACCAAAATGATGGTTGTTTTATTAAAAACGTGTACAGAACTTAAGGATAAAAAAATTAAGAAGAAACAAACAACATAATATCATTGAAAGAGTAACATGTAGAATCATATACTACTGAGAATCTTCTGCCATTGCAAGAAAACATTGAGAACACTTAATATTGTAAAAACACACTTGACCTGAGAGATATGTTACGAAATTCTATTTCTTACAAAAAATGTCGCTCATCCTCCAAAATTACTCTTACAAAATTGGCATTGAATGACCATTTCTCAATTCAAATCTTAGTTAACACTCAAGGCCTATATGGTTAATAGACTCTTACATAATTTACTTGTGAGCTGGGAGTAGTGAGGGGTTGCATTAATTAGTCCAGATTGCTGGAATAATACAGCATAACTGTTGCTTTGCCTTCATTGAAAAGTCATCTTAAGTACTATTAATTATTGGATTATTATCTTATTCACTTTTGTCAACAAGCCATGCAATTATATTGGAGCTCACTTTTCACAAAATCAAAACAACCTGATCTCTAACATACCGTTTATAGTTGAAAAATTATTGCTTAAAGCAAAAACCATTAAAGGCCAAGCATAGTCTGTAGTTGTCCAATTTTTTTGCTGAAGGGTAGAAGTTTTTCTTAAATGCTTTAAACAAAAAGCATTTGCTTTCTTAAGGAAAAGTGTTTATAGTTGACCTTAAAGTCTGAAACAAACTTATTTTATCAGCTGTGACAACACAGTATAGGAACTAAGTTTCTATGTTTAGAAAGTTACTATAACTCGATTGTTGATGCAGATAGCATCATAATATTTCTGAAAGTTAAAGGCGAAATGACGTGAAATTTTTTTATTGTTTCAATATGATCAACTATGCTCCAGAATCATGCCCTCATTGACCTTTTTCTCATTTGTGACCATTTTCCTGCAAAAATTGGGGGTTTTATTGCTACCGGAAGTAGGAAAACTTCAGCCCTGAAACAACAACTTATACCCATGTGACGTAGCATGGGTCATTGCAATCTGAACCTTTTGGTGAACAATACTGTAATTTTAGGTTTTCACTATGGAAGGCCCTAAATTCATGATGAGTCATGCATTGGCCCAGATTCATGAGAGGAATTTATCAATAAAGGGCTCAGTGAAGGACTACTACCTGTGCTACGTCACAAGTCCTCATGAAATTTTTGTCAAGGTCATACTTTAAATGGCTGAAGTGCAAAACTTGCTTCACCTTGGGATGCCTAAGTTGGTCTATTCATTTTAGCTGACCCTAGACAACATAAAAAATGTGTTTTTTCACTTTTCATAATTTTGACTTCACTGCGTCTTTAAATAACATTTTTGATGAACTGCTATATCTCATCCACAATTGACTGGTTCATGCCAAAACCTATCTTTTCCCAATATCTCCTGGAGAAAGGTAGGCCGCTACAATGTGCTATCTGGTAATGATTATTCTACAGGATTTCATTCATTTGTGCTTTTGGGTGAGCTAGCCAAGTCAGAAGTTGGCACAAGTGTGTACTGGACAGGGCACAGAATACATATTGATTGAAATACCTCTATGAAGGTGATTATGGATAAGGAAAAAGTTGAACTTTTTTCAATTCCTTAATTTTCCTGCTTAAGGCCATAAGGATTGCCATCACACCCCAACTAAATTTGCTTTAGCATGGAAAAGGAAAATTATAACAGTAAGGAAAATTAATGGGTATTAGAGAGCAGGCCTTCTGGCACCAGACCAGAAATTGTTTGCGTAAGCAAAAATTATCAGCAAAATTATGAACTATAAACTGGGCTTAAGTCATTAAATTACAGTTAAGATAAAATGTTAATGAAACCTTTTGACTCCAGTCCAATTCTCCCTTGCCACTCTTTGGAAAACCATCAATTGTAGTAGTGGATCTTTGTTTCTTTGATGACTTATGAGATTTACTCTCTGAAAATGCAATAAAAGTACTCATTGTCTACTCAGTGAAAAATGATTTACTAACTGATTGATATACATGGAATGCAAGTACATCTGTGTGCATATTCATGCCTTCAGATATAATTTATCTACTACGCTAAATTGCTCTATAAAAGAAACTAGATCCTGGAAGGAAGCAACCTGAAATTTGTATGAACATAAACACACATAACAGATTTACATGGCTTCAAGAAATTGAGCAAAATTTGCTTTAGCAAATGTGACACTGCAGTGAGTATGGGAATCACAGCTTCCAAGGATCAAAAACCATCAAACTGTTTGGCAGACTACCTCAACATATAGAATAATTGCATCAGTATAAATTTCCTACTCTGTAGCTTAAAACCTGACC
Organism: Cassiopea xamachana; assembly: GCA_900291935.2. Taxonomy (NCBI): domain Eukaryota; kingdom Metazoa; phylum Cnidaria; class Scyphozoa; order Rhizostomeae; family Cassiopeidae; genus Cassiopea; species Cassiopea xamachana. Next base: position 5,262,602 of record OLMO02000003.1, on the reverse strand, counting down.
CTCTCAAAGCAGTGGTAAACACTTTGGAAATTATTGGGAGGGGGAGGCTTCATGAATGGTGTCAATTATTAGTACTTGTGAACCAATTTAAGGTAGCTTTTGATACTTCATCAAGCTTAAAATTATTGAGAGGGTGAGTGTCCCTCACAAACAAAGTGTCTATAAATACTCAAAAGCTCTTTTGGCAACATGCTCTTTCATATGGAATATGTAAGTTGTCATTTACTATGATAAACTGCTCTTTCTGAGTAGCTAAACCCAGAGAGGAAAGGAACCTGATTAGCATAATAACATGACTCTGTCCTATAAGGAGTTAAGTATGACTTTTGCAGCATTTCTGTGCATACTATGCATATTTACATGGTTTCAAAGCAGTAGTATATGTTCTATTTAACAGAACCAATAGTTAAGCTTTGCTTCCAGCAAAAAGAATGATGAACCAGGGGTGGAAATATAGTTATTGCACATCAGAAATATCTGGCACAAATACTCAAACCACCAGCAACAGTGAGATAAAATTTGTGAAAATGTCCACTGATTCCCATTTGTTGAATGTGCAAAATTATGAATCAATCACATGGTTGCACAACATTCATTAATTTGCCTGACAATGAAACTTGAAAATGGAATTCTCACCTGCTGAGTCAAGCTGAAACACGGTCAAGCTTGGTCAAGCATATGTTGGCACATCCCAAGAATTACTAAAAAATAGCTCTTCTCTGATAACCCAAGGAACCCAAACAAATAAGTGCTTTTGATAAAAGTTGAACTAATTTTTTATTGCAGAACCTTTTATTTGAAAAATTGTTTGGGGCTCCTCCCCTGGGCTCCACTGGGGCTTCAGAATGCCTTCAAACCAAAAAAGCTACAACACTATATATTTTCCTTAATTTCACCCCTGATGAACAGAACTCTGATAAAGACTACAGAATTTACCTGAAGAAGTTTCCTTGTGATCTGATGATGAACTTGATTTCTTATCTTTCTTTGATTTACTTGATTTTGAACTTTTCAATTTCAATTTTGGCTTCTTCAACTTTAATGGAATAGACTTTCTTACAACTTCTGTACTACTTAGATCTTGCATAGATTCTGCATCAAGCTCTAAATCTAAAATGCAAAAAATATAAGCATTCTCAGAATTTTACTTCTAGAGGTCATACATACATGACATCAGTAAAGAGGTGGGAGGGGGGTTCACTGAATTTAGGACTATTTGGGGAGGAGGCATTTGAGAATTTAGGCATCCCATGTTTAGCTTACAGTTTCTTTCATATGCAAGTCATCAAAATAGAATGTAAATGGAATTGTAGTACTTCAGGGGCCCTGCTATCACAAGAACATTCAAAATATCATATATTGATCAAATTTTCCAAAGGCTACAAAACAATGAATGCTTGGAGGTTGGGGACAAGGATTCCAGATTGCATCTAAGTAGACATCCTACAATTGCTTCCTATGTTATCCATTTACCAAATTAATTCTCTATAACAGATCAAATGTCTGATTTGTTTGTTTTGATTATATGTGATGGGGGGGAGGAGAGGTACAATTTAAACATCATAGGGGTGGTCCATGTCTGGGAGGGGGAGGGGAGGTCAAAAATTGCAAATATTTTTTGATGTCATAAATGTATGACCATCTATTAAATAAGGGCCATCCCTATAAAATATACACCAAAAAGGAGCCTCTCTTACTGGGCCTAGTTACCCAATTTGCATCATACAGTATTTCTCAATATCAAACAGCTTGCTGACACAAATGCTTATCTGCTGAAAGACCAGTAAACCAGAGAGCAAAGAATGCCAAGGTGGAATCCATGGAGACCCTATGCTGGAGGTAGTGTTGAATACTGACTGCGGTTTTCGAAATTTCAGTTTTTGTAGTTTTGTGCTGTGGTTTACGATGGTTTTTGCGGCTTTCATAAAATTTCATGTGTAATGCACTATGCATGTATGTATGAAATTTTGAGAGTTTTATAGGCCTAAACTAGGCTACAAGAGCTTTTGGGTCAAAGAAGAAGTCAAATCACATAAAAATTTGGTAATCATCAAAACAGGGTTGCAACCATTTATTCAGAATAAAAGATTCAAACTATTTCAAAGATGATGTTTGTGTCTCCAACCTGATTGGTCCAATTCTGGTCAAGTAGGATACTTCTAAAGACAGAATAAATGTTGATGCTGATAGGCACCATCCTTGTACCAAAAAAATTTGAAAAAAGTGAGGGTCACTGTTGAAGAATAAAGTGGGTTATGAATCAAAGAAGGGCAAACTTTTCCCAGACAATGGGAATGGCATAATTTAGAAAACTGTGAATATACCATTCCCATCTAGAATATATATACTAATAGCATTGATAGTTTATTCCTTCATACAGAAACTCAGGCTCAAAGTTAAACTAATTGTGAAAATTTTTCAGAAAAACAAAGATTTTTCAAACAATAATGGGTAGTGTTAAAACATGTATATCATAAAATTAATTCATTAAAATGGGTTTATAGATACATTTTCAGTGTTAAGATAGTTTAATACCTCCAATGTACATTGTGGATGTGGGAAAACAGCTTATTACCTGTCTTTTCTATAAGAAACTGGTTTATAAGAAACAGGAACAAGGCAGATAAAAGAATTAAGAAACTCTAGAACTATGCTCAAGAAGAAAAGCATGAAACTATCATCTCAATTTGTATAGAAAAGATTACATTGAATTGCTTCTACTCATTAATTTGTACAATACAATGAAAAGCATTCATCCATCCAGAAGTGTTTCACTTTCTAACAATAAGGTAATATTTGGTCCTAAATGTCAGAAACTCATTAGGAAACCATTGGCACTAGAATGCTGAACTTGTTATGTCAAACTAAGAAACGTTCTAGGTGCCAATTCTAATTTCTTGTAAAAAACCATGTAGGGTTTTTCCAACATGATTTTGCATACAGATTTCACACACAACGTGAAGTTTTCAAAATCTAAGGTTTTACTTGGCTGTATTTCTTGCTCAATAAGTCATTGGATATCCTCTTTCAATTCAAAATTTTCCTTCCAACTTGACAAATTTATTCTTCCAATTTTTCTAAGATATTTTGTTCAAATGTATCAATGCTTGCAGGTTTATAATTTGTGTATAGTCTTCATCACACAACAAGAATTTTTAAATTATCTACATTTAATCTAATGTATCTTGTGGAGAACAAAAAGCAAACATCTTTGGCCATCTCAAAGGGAAGATCACTGATTCCATTAGAAAAAATGTATAACTTATGCACTACTCAAATGCCCTACACATATCTATCGGATGGTTTTCAAGAAACAGAACAAAACTCTGTGATTAAAATGGACGGGACATGCAAAAAGGCTATGCATCCACTACAAAAAGGTCTTTGACGTAGTTGATTTGATCTAACTGGCCTGTAAAACTAAAATCACACATGTTTCAAAGCCAACAGTATAGGTTGAATATTAATCTGTAATTTGGGTGTATCACCAATGACCTTAACATTTTGGTGCCATTATGTATTCATTTTTATGGGAGAGTAACCCTTTGGCTTTTGTGAAATGCACTGAAAATGGCAACTCTAATGTAAAGTTGGAAGGAGAATAATGAATTGAAAGAGGACCTTCAACTACTTGTTGAGCAACAGATGCACCCAAACATAATTGTAGATTTCGAAAAACTTTACAATGTGTGCAAAAATTGCACACAAAATCATGTTGCAAACACCCTACTTAACATTTTTTCCCACATCCACAATGTATATTGGAGGTAATAAACTATCTTAACACTGAAAATGCATCTAAAAACCCATTGTAATGAATTAATTTTATGACATACATATTTTAACACTAGACACTATTGTTTGAAAAATCTTTGTTTTCTGAAAAATTTTCACAATAAGTTTAACTTTGAGACTAAATTCTAGTATGAAGGAATAAAATACCAATGCTATTAGTACATATATTCTATAAGGTCTATCTTAGTACTTTCAGAATATCACAACAGATTCTACATCTAACCCATAGAGTTGCATTTTTGGTCCATGAAGTTCTGTGATTTTTGGGATCCCTAGAGACTCTGCACTGGCACTTTAATGACCAGAAGTCTTATAAAATCAACTTTACTGATTTTCTAACTATGAGTTTTGAATTCCTTGCCTAATAGTACCTACTGGAGGCAGCTTTTGGAGATGGAATGTGAAAAGTTGTTTTAAGAACTTAAGTCTTGTGACAGAGGATGCCTCTATCACAGCATGCCATGGCAACTATTTTCTGGCTCCAAGGCCCATGTTTAGAATGCCTGAAAATGTGGGTTCCCATCAATTGCAAGTGCTGAAATTTGGCATTTCATCCTTACTTTGGTGTATCTAACTGGGGTATATAGGAGAAAAAATTCTGAAGGGGTGGTGAAAATTTCCAATTTTGTTGGATGATTTGGAATGGACTGCCCCATAACGAGGTGTCTGCCAAATCTGGAAGGTGGATTTCCCTGACATATCCTTCACATATTTCATTGTAAGTATCATCCAATAGAAGAAAACTTATAGAAACTGAATACATCAATGTCACCACCAGGGATGGATTTATTGTTGTGGGGGGTAGAGGGGTGGAGGTAGCTGAAAGATGATGTTAGTTGACTGAAGCAAACAGTGGCTGCCTGGCTAATTCTAGCAGAGGTGGCCAACAGTATGTCATGCAACAGTACAAAAGTCAAAGTACCCCAGCTGTGGGTAACTGCTAGCTTCCACCAAAATGTGTGAGAAATTGTATATGTTATAAGCTATAAGTAAATGGCATTATTCATGCAGGAGGTTGCAGGTTTTTAACACGTGAGCAGAAAAAGTGAAAATCTTTTTGAGTTCAAATCCTCTATAGCATCAGAAAATGCCCATTTCGCAAGTGGGGCAAGCATTACATTCATCACTGATCTGGTACTCCTTTGACCTTTCAACCATATTTCACAGAATAGATAATTGCACTTTGGTGAAAAATGATGATATAAGAATTTCGCACCATCCCTAGGTGTTTGTGAAAAGGGTAAGATTCCCTGACAATTCTCTGACTTTGCAAAAAAGGACCAATTTCCTTGACAATTCCTTGACCTTTTTATCAGACAATGGGCTTCCCAGACAATTCCCTGACTATCCTGATAAGGCAGACACCCTTCAAGACCAAATTCAAAGTTGAACATGAATCAAAATTGTAGAGGTATGTACTTGCACAATTAAGTTAAATCAGAGATTTACAACCAAACCTATTCTTATGTGAAAGAGTGTGAAAAAAGATGAGGACAGGTGTATATTCCATATTCAAAACTTCACTAGAAGAAAAGATATCTACATTTATCTGTTTCTGTTTTCACAATTACAATATGCTGCAATGCTGTCACCAGAATCATAATAATTATAATGACCAGTTAATTAATGACTTTATGAGAAGTGTACAAACCAGTGGAGAAGATCCTCATTATGGGATACAATTATTTAGAAATCCTAAAAAAGAACTTTAGGTGCTTAAAGTGAGTGGGTGAGTCAGATAAAGGGCCAGGGGGAGGGGGTGGTCATATTTTGGGGGCATTGCCTGATAAAAATTGTTCTCTAACCACTTTATTGCTTCTATCACAATCAGGTTTTCACAACAATTAATGTGAGCAGATGGTAGTTTTCCAGGATTTTTGGGCCCCCTTGAGTGTATAAATATCCATAACCTTTTCTGAAGGACTGGTGTATGGATAATACCTTATGAAGATTGGTGAAGGCTATGTTTCATTGAAGGTTGCTTTGCAAGACTTGCACATAGTCTAGTCTACTTTAAAATCAACTATCTTATATCTAGAAATGCTAAAGTAATGCATTCTATATTTTAAAATATGAAACCTTTCTGTTCTCAAGAAAATATTTGCAAAAAGACTTATCACTACAAAATGAAAATTACCAGTCCGATTTGAAAAACTTCTTCATGGCCAATGAATTTCAAGCAAATCTGGGTATGGTACAAGGTTAAGATACTTAAATGTGGCTTCATTAAGATTGTGTAGAAAATGTGAGCCCCGCACTGATGTTTGGTCACAACTGGCGATACTGTAAATGATCATGAATCGTGTGAGTTGTTTGCTTGCAAGTAACTAGTAAAGGACTAGTAGAAACAGCTTAGCTGCCAAACAGGTGGGGTGATGTGGAAGCGTAGATGAGGAGACTTGGGACCTGTGGGTTTGCCTCAAGAAAAATTTTCTGGATGCATATTCTCTAAAACGTGAAAATATCACTTTGCAAAATAGGAGAAAAATTGTGCCTCAACGGGATGGGTTATTGAGCTATCGCATGTGAACTGTATTTTTAACTATTGACTTCCAGGAGCTTTTATATTTTCAAAGAGTATTGTTCAAGAGGTAAATTGCATTCCAGGAGCTACTGGTGTACCGAAGGGGTGAAATTTACATGGCATGTACCCTAGTTACTCGAGGTGAGAGATTCCAACATGTGTACGGATGTGGGGATTTCAATCAAACAGATTTACAGCGCTGCCCCTTAACACCTCCACCTTATAAGCACAAGTAGATATCCTAAGGCTATGCAGCACCTATTGCTGTCATTTTATGAGTATATGAACTAGGAAAACAATTGCAAAACAATGAATGGTTATACTTGTCGGAACGAGTCTAGATAACTCACCTCCAGCTTTGCCCGCCATGTTGTCAGCAATAGGTATAAGTCGAAAAAGAGGTAGCCTCGATCGAACTTTTAACCATGGATAAACAGCCATCAATATGAAACCATCAAACACCACACCCTTTGACTGCCACACCCATTACACCTCAAGGAAGTGATGATCTTACTATTTCAGTGCAACAGGGATCAACAAAAGATGCGAAGAAAACAAGATAAAGAATGGTATGATGCAAAGAGAATCACATTGTTCTAGCCACACCTCACCCTTACACACACCTAGCATTTTGTCATCTACTACAATTGCACAAACAGACTTATGCTCTTTAAGCTCATATGGTTAAAACTTAAAATTTCTAAAAAGAGATTTTTGTGATGCCATCATTTTAATACCACATGTGATAACGTCACAAAAACCTGTTTTAACACTGGTAAGTATCAGTGTTTAGTACTCTATTGCACAGGATTGTTTATGTACTTTGTCTTTAGAACACCTTGGTCCTTAATACTGTTGATACGTACGCAACAGGAATTTGCTAGATAGCAAGAATTTGTCATTTTTACAGCACCTTGCCTCAATTGGCATTACAAGAAACTTTGTATAGATTTGAAATGTTAACAATCGTCATTAATTGGAATGCAATACTTAAAACTTGCACAAGGCTTTTGAACCCAGTCAGCTCGGTCTAGATCTGCCTCTGAATAGCCATACTTTTCTTCGATCCTGGTTTAGTTATAACCCACTTGGTATTTTCAGCACTACAATTGCCAATGCATCTGTTTGTGTTGTATATGTTGTGCTTGCTATCAAGTCACACATTTCTAAAATATCTAATAAAATTGCTGGCGAAGGCATGATATATCCAGATAAGGGGTGGACTGCCTAAAGTTTTCTGCCCGAACACAATATGACTGAACAAGCCTATGAATGTCAGAAAGCGTAAATCACTGGGCAGAGATTGAACAGGGTTGCAAATTTCTGATAAATTCACAGTTTTAATATCAGTTCTTTTGTGTTCTCCACTTCGTGCAGCCAGCCCTTCGCGCACTCGCCTCTGATCCCGATTACTGTTGTCAGATTACTGTAGTCTTTTAGATCGATGCCATTCCTCTCTCAAATACTCTTCAGGCTTCTTTTTAGAGCATGTTATGAATTGAATTGAATTGCTCACGAGAGAGAGTTATTGAGAACATAGTTGCGAACGAAGAGATTAGAGAACACGAGGAGAGAAGAGACATTTTCTGAGAGAAGAAAATTAACATTGAACATTACGCTTCGAGGAAGCATTTGACTTGAGAATACTTGGACTTATTGTGTGTATGTTGTTGCTGTAATTTGCTTTTCTTTATCGATATATACTTCAAAAGAGAATTCAACGCGCGGAGTTATTCAGTACACTCTCGATTCCTCAAGACCTATTCATTCGATAATCTTGGGGAAATAGGAGCAGTGTTTTCCGAACAGAGCAGAAACTGCAAACTGCATATTACTTTTATTGCGTATTTTAGTAACTGATGATAAAACAATATTATTTCCTTTCGATTTATGCTGTAGAGTATTTATCTATCTCGCAAAAATCTAACTACACCTAAGATACATTGCAGTTCCCATCTACAGCAGGAAAAGACACAAAGTCACCTAGCTCCTAATGTAGTTGGGACTTACAAACTGTGCATACAATTTACAAGAAAGAAAGAAAAAAGAGAAACAAAGCAAAAACAGCAACTTAAATTAAGCTTTCAAAAGTAATTACAAACGGGGGAGGAAGTGAGAAAAAGAAAAGTAGAGACAAGAGAAATGGGAGGGCGCTGCTATATATTGGTCAGCAAGAGTTAATATCAAAATTTAATTGATCGTTCAATTAATGACAATGATCACATACGACCAAATCACACCAGGGCATTTTTAATATGTAAAATGGTAGGGAAAGTCGCCACCAGCCCCTTTTTTAGCCCACCAGTGGAACATATTTACTCCACCACTCAAGTGCCCTTACACTTCAGTGACTTTTCTATTTTTGCCTTATTTGAAATATTTGTGTACTTATATGAATGCTAATCTGTAGATTCTTAATAAATCTAAAGTTCCTTTTCTCAAATGCCCCAACCAGTGAAAAATCTTTAAAAAGTGCTCTGACTCACACAATTCTTTTTCCACCCTATTGATATGTAACCCTGGTACATCTGCTAGTAGAATTTCAACGACTTCTTGTAGTCCCTCTTGAGTGTTTATTCCATTTGTCAAGTCATTTATACCATTGCGCAGCACTAATGTATTTGCAGTTCTCTTTGCAACAGTCTTGATATGGTCGATTAGATCTTCCTTATTTGCTCCAGAGTGAGGATACACTTCTACATTGTCACCATTTCCCTAAAGATCTTTTCACGACAGATCCACTACTGCCTTCTGAAATGATATTATAATTTCACTTATCTTTAGGTAGTTGCATACCTGTATTGAGTTCAAGACCATTTTTACTAACAAACAATCATTAACTACTAAACAATGAAACCTCAAAATTTTGCTGCCCTTCCGGCACCCTCCTCAGTGATCATTCAGTGAGATTCTAGAAGAGGTATGCAAGCACAATGAAAGTTCAAGCACAATGAAAATTCAACTTCATACAGTTTCAGGTTGTAGTAGTAGATTACGTTAAGAAAAACTAGGATTCAACTATATATCAAATTAAGGCGTATATACTGGCCTCATTTGATTGATTATTAATTCCAATAGGCATGTAAGACTCCCATTTTTAATTCTATTAAACTGAAGATGGGGAAAGTATACCCCGAAACGATTCAAGGAATGTCTAATGGAGATTTCAATAGTCTAATAAATTTGTCAGTAGTAGTAAAGGACTTGTCAATGGTAGCGTCTAATGAAAATCTGTAACGGTAGTCGGCGATTTATGGATGTGATGAAAAAGAAATTCTAAGTTGACTATGATTCTCCTCGTGGCCTTTGTTCTTGAAATTGGTATGTTTGAATTGAGCCACTCCAATGGGACTAAAAGTAATCAAGAGAAAGGGATAACGAAAGGACCCTAGAGGTGTCAATCTCCAAAAAGCTACACTCCTCCAAAACTACCAGTGGTCAAGTTTTAGTCCTGACAATCCCGCCGTTTCGTCCGAAATCCATGAAAGATAATTGTAATGAAGCCGGTACGAAGAAAATATTCCCAGTTTATCTATCTGCCACTCTCAAAACCAGTGCTTCCACTTGGAAGGAAATTTCCTTTATTAAGGAAATTTCAACTTTCAGAAGGAAATCAGAAGGAAATCGAATTTAGAAGGAAAAAGAAGAAGAAATGTTAAAATATTCTTGGTTATTACTGATTATCGGTTCAAATCGAGAATCGCATGAATGAAAGGGATAGGCTGCTTAATAAGAGAAATTTATAGCAGTGCTGAGTGATTATTAAGCCGACTAAACTAAGACAGGCATGTCCAAAGTCCGGCCCGCGGGCCAAATCCGGCCCTCGGTCAAATTTTATCCGGCATGCAGCCTAGTCATGAAATATACAACGCTCGTATACTGTTGTTTGGCTAGCAGTATTAACATTCTTCATTTACCCACTAGAGACCAATAGCACTTTACAAAACACAACCCCAACCCGCTAGAATTCATGGTCAGTGGTTTTCCACCAGAATTCTCACGTAAGAGCAGAATTACTTCTGGTTAAGAAAAAAGGTTAAGCGAATATTCAAGTGCATGTGATATGCTTGTTTCAAATGTACCAAAAACATTCTTAAGATGTTAAAATTGAAACAAAAAAAGCGAATGTGAAACACAAAGTGGCTTCCAAAAAGTTTCTTAAATTATCGTTGCTATATGTAAAAAAGGTTGGCCCCCACCACTTTTACAATAGAAAATCTGGCCCCCGTTGCAAAAAGTTTGGACACCCCTGAACTAAGACGTCCTTCCTTGTAGTGTTATTACTGACTTCCAACTAATCCATTGCCATATTGGCAATACACTTAACCGCAATCATAACTACAGGATACTAATCTATATAGAGAAACACATTACGATAAACAGGACATGATTAGAGATACCACCTACGATTGACAACATTAAAAATTGGCACAGGTTCTTTTCACACATACTTGTCAAAGCAAACAGAATTTATTGACTCGTACTACCAGGCGATAAATTGAACAATTACGGATACTATGACTTAGTACCTGGCTAGATCATTCTCAAACGAAGCCTAAAATGTTAGGAGTGAACTGTAGAAATGAAAAGGCAACAAAATATTACACGATTTCTAAAGTTAACCAATTCAAGGAGTGTTGTTCCTTCAGAGAAACCTTCAACTTCAGCTGAAGATGTTGTAGAGCCATCCGTATTAAATTCATCTAGAAAGTCTGCGGAGCCAATAGAAATATCATGTCAACCGGATAAAAGCTACCCATTTCCAAAAAGAGACTTTGGGAAGAGAAAGCGTTTATGTCAACCGGATTGGTTCAGAACATACAATTGGCTTCATTATAGGCCTGATGACGATAGTGTGATATGTTACATTTGTGCAAACCAGGAACTTAAAGGAAATCTAATAAGCGCTAGCAACAAAGATTATGCATTCATATCTACAGGATTCTGCAATTGGAAGAAAGCCACAATGCAGTTCGATAGTCATATGTGCTCCAGTTGTCACAAAACAGCTCTGACCTTCCATGTAACAGTACCGGCTTGTAAAGAAATAGAGGCAATACTAAGTTCTGAAGTCGAAAAAGCAAGAAAATCTGAAAGAAACTATTTCAGAAAAGTTATGGAAGCTGTGCAAGAATTAGCAAGGCAAGGAATACCATTTCAAAGTAGCGAGGACAAAAATGATAATTTTTGTCGAATGCTTCTCCTGAGGGGCAAAGACGACCCTGAAGTGGCAAAGCGTGTACTTGACTCTTCCAAGTCTAAAATGAACAAGTACACACATGACCAATATCAAAATGAGTTAATTGATATCATGGCTCACCACGTACTGCGAGCAAAAGTTTCTATAATCATCGACAGTCCTTTCTATGGAATTATGGCTGACGAATATACAGATGTAAGTAACAAGGAACAGCTTTCCTTCTCCTTGCGCTGGGTAGATAGGTTAAAGCTAAATATCCATGAAGACTTCCTTGGCTTTTATGAAGTAGCTAACACAAAGAGTGAAACAATAGTCCAGGCTTTAAAAGACATCCTGACTCGCTTTAACCTACACATATCAAAATGTAGAGGTCAAACGTACGATGGGGCATCCGAAATATGATGGGAAGAAAGTCTGGAGTTGCTACAAAAATGATGGAACTTGAGACAAAGGCTTTAGTCATTCATTGCTATTGCTATTCACTTAATTTAACAGTTAAATCTACCACCGACAGATGTAAACTTCTGAAGGATACCTTGGACACCATACGCAAAATCTGCGTATTAGTTAAGTTTTCCCCTAAGCGTGAAAGTTTGTTGGGGAAAATACAAGACAACATTGAAGAGGACACCGATTACCATCAAAGGCCTTTAAAGCTGAACAAACTGTGTGCAACTAGATGGACTGTCCGTGCAGCCTGTTACATGAAACTGCAGAAGCTATACAATGAAGTATTCAAACTTTGGGATGAATGCTTGGAGACTAATCTGGATAGGGAGATGAAATCAAGAATTCAAGGATGTAGAGCTGAGATGACAAAGTTTTCGCTCTTTTTTGGTCTGCTCCTTAGCCAAAGGCTGTTTTCTATAACAGATAATTTGTCACAAGCTTTACAAGAAAGAAAGATTTGTGCGATATCTGGAGAGCGTATGGTTTGAACAACGCTAGCCACATTCGAAGGCATGAGAAGTGAAGAAGCATTCGAATGGCTGTATGCGTCAATGCAAAAGTCGAGAGCTACAGCATGGTTGAAGAGCCCAGACTTGGAAGAAAGAGAAGCAAACCAGATTATTCAATTCTCCAGTTTGTTGAGGGTTATAATGAAAGCCAAGGTCATCAGTTTGAGAGTGCAAAAGACATGTATCGGAGAATCTATTTTGAAACAATAGACTGTTTTATTGTCTCCTTAAAAGATCGCTTTGATCAGCCATCTTTTCAAGTTTTTGCAGCACTAGAGGAGCTCCTTCTTTCCATCATCAAAAATGATAGCATTGACAAAGGAATGAAAGTTCACCACGATGTTTACTCAGAAGACATCGATTTTGACAAACTTGAAGTTGAAATTCCCATTTTTAGGCAGCTTTTCAAAAATAGCTCGGTCTTATGTTTTACTGATGTAGTGGATCATTTGCAAAATCTAATTGATGAAAGGTTTCTGATACCAAATGTTATGATCATCCTTTACATCCTAATGGTGAATCCAGCAACAAGTGCAACACCAGAAAGGTCTTTTTCGCTCGCTCGAAGAATTAAAACCTGGCAACGAGCAACCATGTCTCAACGAAAGTTCAGTTCTCTAGCCATTCTTAATTGCCACAAAGATGAAACTGACAAAATCGATCTAGTTTCTGTGGGAAATGACTTTGTTAGCAAGCATAATGAGTGATATCGTACCTTTGGAAAGTTTGTTAAAGATGATTTCAATGTGTAAATATAAGTAAAAATGTTTTGAGTGGGGATACTTGTCGACAGATGGTTTTAGTTATGTTTTCTATGAAGTACTAGAATTCCTAAAGCACTTAAACAAATTTTGATGATTTTCAATCAAGAAAATGCAGGCCTAAATGTAAAGATCACGTCATTACTTTGAAATTGGATTTGTGATTGTTAGCAAATGATTGATAAGAAGAGTAGCTGTGTAGCTTAAGCATGTAAACTTTTTTATTACTCTGTTAACTATGTATTCCAGCCCTTTTGGTTCTATTAAGGTTTTATAATAATTACTACAGGGCCATTGTTTAATAACTATTACAGTTTTATAATTGCCTTAGAAAAATAACATTAGATAGCGTGTATGTAGGAAGATAATTGTGTTCGCAGAAATTTATTCTATTTTTATCCTACTTATCACTTGGTTCAGACTTATAATCGCCCTATTTCAAAACAAAATACCCCCTAAGAGTACCATCGGACATGCTTCCCCATTTGGAAATTTTGGCCCACCCCCAACTTTCAAAATCGCATCGGGGTGCCTGAATGAGTCACGTTTATCAAGCCCCACACTCAATGCTACACCCATATAGCCACGCCCATGAGCCTTTTGTTGAGTCCTGGTCAGATTTCTCCCTGGATCCTCTCCTGGTTTTTGCAAAGAAAATTTTGATTGCCTGATGAAATCGGTTTGAGGGCTGGAGGTAACCCGCTGTCCGAAGTTCAAAAACCTTTGGCGCGTAAAACTACTTCCGCTGCTAGTCTATTTTCCTCTCGTTAAGGTGGAAGCATTCTTATCTTCCGCTGGTGATATTGACAAGATGCCTTTGGTATAAACGATTGCATATCAGAATGCGATCCCATGACATGCACAACATAAAGGAAGTAATTTACCGAGGACTGTAAGCAGCAAAATGCGTTGGTGTGGCTGGAAGATAAATAGGCCTGATTCTGCCTGGTCATGGGTTACCCTAATGTCATCAACTTTAGTTATGTCAGCCACCTTTGGGTTCTTAGCTAATTTTGGCATTTTCTATTCTCGCTTTTTGGTCGAATATAAAGAATCCAGAGAGAAAACAGGTTTGTTTTTGTTGCATGCTTAATTCTTTTAAGGCTTGCAGTAAGTACGTGGCATTGCATTGTGAACATACTTTTCATTTGCATTGTTTTATTTTATTTCATTATTTTAAACGTCGAATGAGATCTCACAATAAGCATTTGCCTTTAAGGCCAAAAAATATATCGAAGGCATCTGCTCAATATTCAATGGTATCACGTAAGAGAAGCTCGCAACACTTTGTTCGCAGTACCGGAGTTATAAAGCGACGAAACACGTTATTTTAATAAAATTCCACTTTATAAGTGTAACAGTTCCATTTTGGTTACTTTATTTGCCACTTAATTCATTACGTGCACTTATCTTTTTTTTATATATGTCGTTGCCATCATTTTCTTTTCGCGCACGCTGCCCTCACATCAGTTTACCTTAGAACAACTGTAGGGTGGCATCTGTGTTGGCTTTTAGTTTCTTTCCAGCACACCATGTAAGCCTAAGATTGGAGACCACACTCATCTTTTTAAGCAAAGTGCATCTCTCAAAATTTGCTATTCTGGGCTCTGGTCTTAATGAGTTCTACACATGACACGCCCTTTCAAATTTGATGGGCAACGGCAAATAGTACATTGAAATTGTTAACAGTTTGGTACATTCACGTTCTGCGTACGCTTTCACAGCAATTTAGTTCGCTAATATAAGAAAGCCGCAGACATGGGGTGGCAAATGCCACTCCTTGGCAACAGGATATCAGCTTTTTGCCACCCCTGGGATTTTGTGTAAATAATTTTTTGTGGCTTTATCTTTCTGGCTAAGTGGATACTTCCTGAAATCTTGGTTGAGCTCAACCTTGGTCTTTGTGACATAATGGAAAGTTCAATCCCTTCCTGCACACACATTACCCATTTCATTGTGACAACAAAAAGTATAAAATAAGCTCTCAGATTTTGTACCACGTGATTCCTCCAGTGCAATTTTGCTACCCCTGAAACATAGGTCTGGCTACGGGCTTGACAAAATTGTGGCCAAAAATTGAGAAGCTTTTAGAACTAGGCCTTGAGCTAAGTTTCTTATAAAAAAACGTTAAACGTTTTATTAGCCCAAGCAGTAATCATTTACCATTGAATTGATATCAGATACGGATGTGCTTGGACTATAGAAATATTCTCATTAACATGCCAGTATCATGCAATGATCACATGACCTACATCCTCCAACCAGTATGGGTTGTAGTAAAACCGTAGACAATAAGACCAACGAAAATCAAAGAGGTTGATAGTGGCGCTAGTGAGACTATTCTAATGGAAAATAGTTTGTTGGCATGTCTTTTCGGATATTGAGTTCAGTGCTCTTGAGAGCAGTCGAATTGTTTTGGCCTAGTCGTTCTCTCTCACGTCCAACATTTTCATAAACAAGAAAGTGCTAGCACTTGCAAATACAAGAATGAAGCAAATATGTACCATTATACGTACATGAAACGTAGTTTGCAAATGCGCAACGTTGCCTTTACTTTACATATTTGACAGACCAGAGAAATGAATATCCGGAACTTGCATTTAAAGGCGACAAAAATTCGACCGTATAAGGCCATCCCACATTTAGGTCGCACTTGGGAATTAAGTTCGGCAACTCATGCCACACTTAATTCAAAGTGCTGCACTTAATTCAAAGTTCACTTCATACGGCCGCATTTATGCCAAACTTAATTCAAATTCTGCTCTGAATTGAACTCGACTTGACCAAAATGCGGCCGTCTAAAGCCCTCCTAAGGCACCCAAAACCAAGAGAGAAGCTTGGTATGTCTTGCGGTTGTCGGTAGAGAATAGTTTGTAATCTGTTTGCTGTTGTCTATAGATGACCTTTAAAGCTCTGTTCTCAAGTGATTCAAATCTTTTTCAGTCCGCCTCAGCTGTTTTCTGGGCAGGATTAGAATTTATGACGCTATAGCCAGGCACAAATTTGGTGTACAATGGAACATTGAAGAATGAAATGCACTTAGTTTGTATGATTCCAAAAGGATGTAATGTCAAGTAAACACGTATTCAAATGAGCTTGGAAATATTGACCAAAGTAGAAAAAATTAGCAAAAATGTTCAGTATATTAACGTTGAAAAGGGGGTAGAGCCCCCCAAAACCTTCCACAGATTTAACAAAGGGGGCTGCACTCCCATGAATCAATACAGGACTATATCCCTGGATACTGTGTCTTTGTTGGTACATTGACAGAAGAGCAAAAATTGCAGTGTGTTAGGTAGCGTTTCCATGGGATCGGATCCAAGTGGAACTGTAACATTCTGGTTACGGATAGGCCCCGCGTTTCCACGGGACTGCTTTGAACGATTCCCTTTGGAACTGCTAAACGGTTCCAAATGGGTCTTCCTTCGAAGAAAAGTGATTAGCGTGCTTCTTCTCCTTTTCTTTTGTTCTTTTTCATACCTGCTAGGCAGCTACCTCCTGTTCAGGTGGTGGAACCATCACTTCCAAACGGAACCGGTCTCTTGGAAACGTGAGGCCGATGCGTACCCCGTTGGTACGGGTCCAAGTGGAACCGTCCTATGGAAACGATGCCTGTGAAGCCGTCGACGGAAGCTCATAGATGTTTTTATTGAGGGGCGCGAGGTTTCATGCTCCCCAACATGTACCGGTAATGGATGTTAAAGGGGGAATGCCCCCAGCTGCCTTCGAGTCAGTACATTCTCGGAAAAAGTGGTAGAGTAAAGAATAAATCCGCCCTTATTTAAATATGAAAATCACCTCTTCTCTGAGCCTCAATTTACTTGTAAATACTCGGCAAATTTAGCATCTTTGCCTCCTCCCGATATTTGCTAAAACACCGCCAGTTACATGTACGAAATCATACGAAAGTTGGTCATGCTTCAAGAGATTTAGCACACGGTTATAAACTTGACGTTTCTTGCACCAAATTTTGTGCTATTTTGATATGCATTGGCATCCAGAATTCTGTTTGGCGTTCCGGCAGCTTTTTGGCTTGGTTTTGCAATTCAGAGGTAAAGTCTTCTAGTACTAAAAACAAGATTTTTGACTTTGAAAATAGACTACCCCCTCTCACATTACTGCATTTAAGGACCTATATCTCTTAACAAGGTAGTATTGAACCTAAATAAATAATTATAATAAATAAGAGGATAAAAGGCAAATGTTTTCCTCTATATGACATAGATATTTGGCGAGCAACAGCCACACAGCCAGGGCTGCCAGATTGAAATTTGTAAAAGTCCCAAATCGAAGCGCAAAAAATCCTAGAAATCAATAGTTGTCCCAGTAAAATTTCGAGATTTGCCCCCTCCCGAAATTCATGATGGCGTCATTTATTGATGATCAGATGCCAATTTGTAAGTAAAATTTGAATCTTACATTGGTAAATGGCTACTTCAATTTCTACAAACGTTGTTCAGTAACTACACAACAGAAATAAAAGCGATTTAAGGATATCATTTCTTGATGAAGCATTATACACTCAATTAGTCGAACCTAAACATACCTGCGATTTTATGGTGACAGTTTCAGCCACGTAGCCAGAGGGTGGCATGGGGGCACACCCCCAGCTAAGCGATTTTTTCCGTCCTTGCCCGCTCATAACTTTGACAATATTGTCTTTTCTATGTCAGTTATCATGGACTAAAGCTTCATAACGCTAGTTCAGTGACGTTTGCAAAGGGGTATTTGCCAGCATTGTAGGGAATGCAATTGCAAAAAGTTTCTGGGGGCAATCCAGAGACCCCCGTTGCTGCCTTTATGCCACTATAACAGAAGTAGTCACATTATAGCCAACGTAAAAGGTGTGGCGATCAAAACATTTCTGATCGGAGCAACCAAACTCCTTCCTTTCCTTGCCTCTCCAATTAGCACCCTCTTTACATTTATGTGTGGCTGCCACGCCCATCCAGCCTGGCTACTACTTTGTTCTTTGAAACCTGGCTTTGTGGCTGGACAGTTTCAGTCTAAAGAAATTTCTCACATATGAAGTCCCATTGAGAGATGCCTTTTGTTTTCCATAATTAATATTCTTATAGATTCTTATGGTCATAAAATCTCCACTGTAACAATAAAGTTCACAAGAATATCAAGGCTCAGAATCGCTGAAATTCAAGAAAAAGCAAGGTTCAAGCTTCATAAATATTTAAAACTTTCGTATATTCGACACATAATTCAGTTGTTTGTTTGTTTGTGTCTTTGTTTAATTGGCTTTTGCACTGTCGATGCAATATTTATTGCTCTGTTCCACTTTTGCTTTACTTTATGAAGAAGTAAAAGGCTAGGAACACTTTAATATATTCTTTTGATTGTCTGTCTCAGGCTCAAAAGCAAAGAAATAAGAATATAGATCAGCAGAGATTATTCTGATAAAAAGGTTGTGTCTGTACCAAGCCGAAATTTCGTAGTAATTTTACAAAATTAAATTTTGTTGCTTATAAAGAAGTTGCTTGTAAAAATACTCATCTAAACGGCGATAATCAAGAGAATAATTAAGTCAAAATTCCCAAAACATGAATGTATCAGTTGCCTAGAAGTTTCCGAGATATTTTGCCAAAAATGAATCCCCGAGAAAACTCCCATCAGCCTCAAAAATTCCTGCAATCTCGGGATAAAATCCCGAATCTGGCAACCCTGACAGACAACTTAATACAACATGAACGTAATTCTCAATTCTTGATTCACGGGAGCCATGCTGGTTTATTTTTGGCAATATTCCAATGCACTACGTCATGTCAATTTCGAACTTAATGATTTGAATTCGACGCAACCAACATGCGACTGAAATTGTAATTTTTATGCGACTTGACTTTAGACGTAGCGTTTAACAGTTGAACATATTTCAATGCGCATGCTCGAATGTACGTGCCAAAACTCAACATACTTTCAAGATGCTAGAAAGCACACTTTCAAATTTTGTGGCAGCAATTGTTACAAATCCCCCTGCTAAGCACGTAACTGGAGGAGATATCCTGGGGGTAAAACTTGCCTGTAGAACAACTTTGGAGGGGCAAAAGCCGTATTTTCTTGTACAAATCTCCAGGTTAATAATTCTTTTGGGAGGGGGGCAAAGACATTCAAAATTTTTCATCTATGGGGCATTGCCCACATTTCCATATGAAGGTACTTGGTAGCTCATTGCCAAATCTCGTAATGGTTGAACTTCCAACTGACTCAGTCGATTGAAATAAAACATTGGCTGTATACGTTGCATAATAGATGCCTTAAATTCATACTTTGTCAATTTTTTTCTCAACATTTTTATTCGACGGGACTATTATGCGACGTATAAAGCCAGCTTTATATGCAGCGCAATCCCGAGAGTTAAAGCAGAAGCAATTAAAAGGCTTTTTGGCTTCACAGTTTCAAAGTGTATAATGAGCTTTTGAGCGGCCTTCGCCAGTTTGACTCAACTTTTCCTTTAGAATATCAGTTACAACAAGTTTTTATGGCAAAGAAAAATTTATGTTTCTAAAATTGAACAGTTTTACCAAACAATTGTTCATTTCCTTAATTCAAAATTCATTTTTTATTACAATGTATAGCAGTTATAGATACAGAGCTTCCATTGATAGTAGCACTTCGTGTGCTGAAGAGGTTACCCTGTCTAAACATTGTTGTTTTTATTATCACAACTTCCCAATCGAACTAACCTTACCAAATGGGGAATACTTCTGACTGTTCTTTCTGCTTACATCCTGAGTCCTTACTTCATGTTCTGGCAGGTTGTAGGAATCCAATCCATCATAAACTCTATTTTAAAGGTGGATACTCCAGGTTTTATTGGCCCTTGTACTTTAACAGGTGAAAGTCTTCGCCTAGATTTGCTTTTAGTCATTCTTTATAAGTGTCTCTACATTCTTCAACTAACAGTAGGTTTCGAGAAAAATTTAAGAAATAATTCTCAGGAAACAGCTCAAATGCAAGACCTTGGTTAGGGATCAACAGAAAAATTCCAATGAAGTTATATTTGCAAGCTTGTCCATGAGTGCTCTTGGTATCTTCGACCACCTCAGCAAAAGTTTTATTGACATGTTACAGGACTTTAATTTCGACGAGGCAACAAAGAACTATCTAATTAGACGGACAATGACCACTTCATATTACATATTCTGTCGCCGAAACAAAGATTGGGACTCTCCAGAATTTCCTATACTTTAAGTTTACATTATATATATATATATATATATATATATATATATATATATATATATATATATATATATATATATATATATATATATATATATATATATATATATATATATATATATATATATATATATATATATATATATATATATATATATATATATATATATATATATATATGTTTATATATATTTGCATCTTGTTTTATCCAAGTACCTACCTGCATACTACCTTTTTAAAGTGAAGCTTACAGTTGTATGTTTAGATGCAATTCAAAATTAAAGTTCAATATACTTCACACAGCGCTATCACTCTTTGATCAAATGTGCAAAAATGTATCTCACTTATAAAACTTTGACGGTACTTGAGGAAGGACAGACAACTCACAGAAGGACAGACAACTCACAGAAAGACAAAGAACTCACAGAGCTTGCTGATATTGATGTTGATCAATCATCTTGGAGAACTTCTCGAGCACCATCTTGGCAAAAAGTGGGGGATTGCTCCACCTCGAAACCCCGTGGCCACGCCACTGCAAGTTACTGGAGTTGGCACCGTCAACTGTTATTCATTCGTTTGCTTAAAGATTTGACTGGTTTACTTTGAAAAAACTGAGATTGATAATTTTTTTGTAGATTTTCCTGAATCATCGTCATGGACGTGCCGAATTAAGGGGTGTGGGGGGTTTCACAAAACCACTTTTGCTGAAACTGTTGCTAATTGTATAGCTTGTCGGTAGACTATCATCGGTTGTCATTAATTCTGAGACATTCAATAGCCTGTCATTACATTTCTGTTGCTACATTCCTCCCCCATTCAAACGTCTTTTGGTACGTCACTGGTCGTCATGCAGATATGTTCTTCATAATAAACAATATTTGTTTGCTTCAAAGGCAAAACCATAATTTTCAAAATGGCGACGGAGTTATAATCTCAGCACATCTCGACCATGGCATCCAAAATGCATGTGGATAGATTTCCTTGGTCCTGATGCATGTCTGAATTTTCTAAGTAACATATTTTGCCTCCTTCTTTGCAGCGTGGGTAGCTTCTATTCCAATGTGTATTCGGTGCATTTTGTCCTGTATTGGAACCTGGATAACAGTAAAATATGGACTACGGAAAGCAACAGTCCCGGCTGGATTTCTTTTAGGAGGTTCTTTCTTCGCTACATCGTATGCAAAAAGTTTGGACCAGCTATTTGCAACCTTCAGCGTACCCTTTGGACTAGCAGGATGCGTTTTGATAATGGTCTGCAATATAAGCTTGTTCACTTACTTTAACGAACGGCTACCAATAGCGTTTGGTGAGTATGCTTGCTGAAATATACATTCAATTTTTTTATGCCAAGTGATCTATAATTAGCACTCGCTTGTCATCTAGCGCGATTACTACAATATACAACAACACCCTTATTGTCAGTTATGTAATAGTCTCTCAACCATACAACGACTAAGTTTGTATAATGACGACGAATAAGGTTCAGCTAGGGCAAACACGGGGACTTAGTCTTATAGCATATCAATTGTCACTCTGTGTGGCATTTCTTGTTGGAACATTGTCACGTATTTCGTGTGACAAGTGTTGCAGGAGTTTGTTGTGAAGTGAGGGAGCCATTCCTGGAGGCATTTGCGAAACACGAGCGAAGTGTGATATGTCACATGACAGAGTTTCCTTACTCCCACCCCCTCCTCTGATACCACCCAGTACTTCTTGACGACGTTCTCTTTTATTGCTTATTTTAACGAACTTCTTTCTCACCGGCCTCTTGTACACAGTTACTAAAACGAGGATACTGAGGTATTTTTACTCTTAGTGCCAATTAGGTCTTTTGAATTCGATTCATTTGTTTTCAAAGTTCGCCATTTGCACGTAATGTTTGATTTTACATTATGCTAAATCTGAAAACTAGTACTTATCATGCACGCTGGAGCCGGAGTTACTGGGGGGGGGGGAACAGGTGGAAAGCTGCAGCCCCTCCACTTTTTTCTAGTCTGTGATATCATACTAGAGAAAAGTTGTATTTGGATATTCAAAAAAGGTTTTTTTTTCAATCTAAATACTTGGTTCTAAAGCATTTCAGGGTCTCAGCCCTTGACTCCTACTTCCACACCCCTCGTACAATCACTAAATACCATAACACCATAAGAGCTTGCCATTCTTCACCAGCCCCATGCTTTAAAGTGTGCCCTGGCGTCCCTGGTCATGGGAGAAGTCGCTAGTGGTAAAGATATGTAACTGTTTTTTGGAATTTACTTGATTTTGCCTTCCAATTTGTAGTAAATGCACAGGAGCGTGCTGGTATTAGCTCACAGGGAAATTCCTCTGTTAGACCCATCAAAACGTGCACTAAGACCTTTTTTGGACGCCAAGATCATACCACAGCGTATTATATACATTTCATAAAATACCTTGAGTTATCCTGCACCTTTCCATATTCCAAGGCCAGTTCTGATAAAAATTAATTTCAGTATCACCCTAGCAAACAGATTAGGTGATAGCTATAGTTTTGAGAGTCTCATCAAAGCATTGGATCTTGAAACTACGTTTCCTTAGAGTATGTCGCCTATGTAAAATTTCCAGACATATAAAGAAAGTAAGCTGTTTAAGTTTCAATTCATCTGTCTGCTAAATGGTGAAGCATTCCCTGGCTAACAAGCATTTTTACGGCAAACATTATTTGAGTTTCTTTTAAGGAGGCATATTGCCCTAGAGGGAAAATCGAAATCAGCTCCCTCCATACTAGTAACTTCCACTAAATGAATTGGAGAACGCAATACTTTAATCCCAGGATGCTATTCAACGCGCTAGTTTTGATGATTGTTTGTGACATAAGACGCATCTATGGATTGGCTTTGTGGAATGGCCACTGTAACGATTTTTCTTCTTTTTGTAATGTCTTGTTAGTACTTATATTTGTAACTATTTTTATCTTCCTTTATGTATGTTATTATAACTGTATGTAGTGGTTGCAGGGTCGCAATGCATTACCATGCTCCATACATTATAGTTTTGACAGTTTGTTTGTTCGTAGTGTTTTGTAGATTTTTATTTGAATTTATGCATAAACAGAAACAGTATCAAAAGCCTTGTGCATAGCTGTTCATATTGCCTTGTTTGTACTGGCCTACCTGCGTCAAAATTATGACTCTGAAAATCCAGAGAGGACAAGAGTGCTACTACAATACTTTCACAATGAAAAGTCACCAATTGTAATAGGTCCTTACAATGTCATTACTGCCGCATCAAACTCACTTCACACATTTCCCAAATCAAGAGAGTCTGAGTTAGCTATTAACAAAAGGTCTTTCCATTCTCCAACCTCTCCAGCCCCCCTCCCTCCTTCTCTCTTAGTTTTTTCTTTCATTCAGGTGTCCTTACTGGTGGGGCAACTGTTATCCAAGTTGGCATGACCTACATATACATCTACCTTCTTGACAACTACGGAATGAGAACGACTCTTCAATTTACTGGTGCAGTGAGCTTTACAATCTGTTTATCAGCTGCCGTGACGTATCTCCCTACAAATTACTCTACTGAAGATGTAAAATGTGAAGGAGAGAAGAGGATAATTCAGAGATACATTTCTGTCCTTAAGAACAAGAAGTACCTCATATTTCTCTTGGTCATCATTGTTGATTATTTTGCATATGCAGTTTCCGGTTTCCATCAGGTATGTAGTGATTGTAGTTATTGCCATTGGGGAGGAGGATGATACAGTATTCAAGATTTTTTGAGTCAACCTAATGCCATGTAGCACAGGGATAGATTCAAATAGAAAACTTGAAGCTATTGAAGCATCATGCTGTGAAGTGGTGTTTATTGGGTGTCTGCAATATGATTTTCTATACGAAAAGAAGTATATTAACACTACATCATTTTAATGCACAATTTTAGGAAACGAAAACCGTTAGCATTGGATGCAAAGATGTGTCGTAGCACGTTCAATTGGGGGGGGGGGGGGTGCGTTTTGACCATTTGACCAACTACTGTTACAAAGGAAAAGGTTACGGAAAAGACTGAGCATTTATCTTGTAGCATAGCTGACTTTTGACCAGCTTTCTTGCAATTTTGAAAATATTGAGAGAAGTGATGTCCTCCCACGCCCCCTCAGAGCATCCTTGATTGGATGACCCTTATCACTTCTTTTAACACATCTTTTACTAGTCAAAACGTTAAATTACTTGATCAAAGAGGTTGTACACCTCTGAAACTGAGCTTTAAGCCTGGTTGAAACTTTTCACTATAGTCGGTGAAGTAATCAATTATTCTGCGCCGTACGTGTTTCAGAACAAGTTTGAACTTACTTCAAGTCCTTAGAAAGGATGATTACAAAGTATGAATATCAGTTAAGGCCACGCTTTGTATAGTGGTGTAAAAGAACAGCTTTCATACTCATGCCCTTCCAAACTTCTAGGCGACACCTTTTCAGAAAAGATTGCCTGTTTATAGGTACACACTCAGTGAGCTAAGGTTCCGCATATACATAATCAGGCGGGGGGATGCACAGGCGCGCAACCAGCAATTTTGAGGGTAGGAGTCCAATTCACGAAAAAGGCACACTAAAACTTTTTAAAGAAGATAAAGCCTTCGAATACTGTTTTTCTGCTTCATAATTGGAGGGAATTCTGTGCTGAGGTTTACTAGTAACGTTGCTCTGAAGGCCAATTCTTGTCACTGTTGAGAAAGGAAGAGGGGGATCGGGGACGAAGCCCCATATAAAGTTTGGGACCACTCGTTTTCTTAGTAGGGAACACCCTTTCTTAATCGAGAGGGAACTTTTGTTCTCTTTCTGAAAAGTGCAGGGTTCTAAACCCCCAGGACCCCTCCCCTAGTTGTGTGCTTGATGCATACAATGTGGCAGCCTGACGAGCTTAAAATGCTGGGAGGCAACTGCAAAAATGCACCCCTATAGCCTTAAAATTCCCAGAAGGCAGGGGTGCACCAGGTATTTTCTGGCAGGTTTCTAACTTTACGAAGAGGGGGACTGATATATACACGATTCTACCCTCAACTTTTTTATTTTAACTTCAATAATGCACAAAATTCTAAGTAGATAATATGTACAATAGTCTAAATAAATAGAAATAAAAGGAACTGGTAACTAGATTTATATCCTAGGACACCGTTCTTCCAATACCATTGATTAGGGCCACTGAGAGAGTTCAGAGGCCGCGAGGCAATAGAGGAAGAGGAGTTCCCCTACTACCAATGCGAGCCGAAAATTTTCAGGGTCTAGAAATTAACTTTGGAAATTACTACTGGTTTACTTTGTGAGGCCTCCAGACCTTGAAGCATTAGATATTATGAGGCCCCCTTGGATTTTGACACCACAAAAATGCCCTCCTCTTAGTGGTCCTGCCATTGACAGCGTACTAGAACTGCAAAAGCAACTCTCTTAAAAATTTCTTTGAGCTCCCAACGGGAGCTAGCATACGCCAACGAAAACGGGGTAATAGCCTTCTCAGCTCCCTTCTAGCACCTTCCTACCAGTATTACTTATAGCACCCTATTATGCGGGAACTTTAACAGTAGTACTAGATTATGTTCATGCGCACCCACACCTTTTTATATTCAGTATGTCCTAGTACCTATGAGCATTTCTAAAAAGAAGGAAAAGAGGAAGGAAGAAATGGGTCTGGGGCGCAGCACCAGAAGTTTTGGAGCCAGGCTCTTTTAAAAGCAAAAAGACACACCCTTCACAACTGCGCATTGCATGTAATAGGCAATAGTTCAAAATGAAAAAAGCTTTGTTGTATGCATGGAATAATTGTGGGGAGTCAACAGCAGCAACAAAAAGTGCAAAAAGTGAAAAATCAACGAATACTGAAAGATAGGAAATTAGTAATTTCTTCAAAATTCTTGCGCAATTTTTTTGGATAGAACTTAGTCAATAGCTAATACTTAGCTCTATTTTTAAAG
Organism: Cassiopea xamachana; assembly: GCA_900291935.2. NCBI lineage: Eukaryota > Metazoa > Cnidaria > Scyphozoa > Rhizostomeae > Cassiopeidae > Cassiopea > Cassiopea xamachana. The sequence continues at coordinate 5,236,250 of OLMO02000003.1, read as the reverse complement.
GCTCAAGCTTCAATAAGACATAACGTTTAGATGTAGATTTTACCGAATCCTCTCAAATTAAATAGCAACTTTGAACGGTGGCTCTACTTGTTGGGAGTGTGACACCTCACCATGGCCTAATTAGAACCCTTGCATTGATTATCACTGGTTGGTGTGGGATTTATTTTGGCTCTGGTAAATTGCAAAGCAATTTCTAGCTGGAGAAGAGTAGAACACCTGCGGTAAATTTAGATATTTGTATAAATGTGCAGGCGGTATCATTGTAAATGCTCTAAGTTTTTACTTGGTAACTTAAAATTTGCTTCACTGAAATTAGCTTGCCTTCGATAAGTTACGATGTTAAAAGTTGAGATCATTTACAGTGATATTAGGCTACCACTGACATATATATACATATATATATATATAAATATATATAAATATATATATATATTTATATATATAAATATATATAAATATATATATATATATATATATAAATATATATATATATATATAAACATAAAAGCATCAATTATTTGTCAAAGCAGGTTAGCTAAGGTCGGCAACATAAATGTTGATGCGGACCTGCTGAGCTACATATCTTACATTTTAGAGTTTTACTTGGGTTAAAATCTAACAATAAGGGAAATGCTAAAGCTAATAATATCTAAATGAAAAGGGAACAGAATAATTCTGAACTTGCAACCTAACCGGCCATCAAATAGGCCATAATTGTTAACTCTTAAATTTTGCTGTGCTTTTCATTTATTGTTATCAAATTTCATTTTCCATGTCTCTAACTTCACGTCATTTGATTCAACTCCACTTTCTCCCTAATTTTCTTCGCACTACATTTTTCAACCATTTTTTTACATCTTTCTGCATTGGTGGGGCGGGTTCTTGTTATTCAGCTACGGCCACTCACTCCCAGCACATCATGTAAACCTATTTCTAAAATTTACCAGCACTTTTTTCTACAACTTTCACCAGTGTTGTGTGCTGGGAGAGTTTGGTGTAATTGTTGGGAGCATTTGGACGATGCTGATAAAGGCTGAATTTGGTCAAGATGCTTGGAGGAAATGATATTAGGTTTAGTCAGGTTACTCACTAATATTACAATGGTGCGTACTCACTTAAAGTGAAAAGGTGATCTATTCATGGTAGTTTATATGAAAACACATTGCAAAAAATAGAGGAAGAGCCGAGTGATTGTTGATGAATTGATAGAGTCTGCCTTGAGAACATACCTCGTGTTGCAGAAGCTACATTGGCAGTAATTGTTGAGGAAACCGAGGATTGCCCCTATTGTTAAAACCTATTTTTAAGCCATTGACGAATTGAAAATATGCCTTCTACGCATGCTCTTAGATTCCCTTCGGGGAATGACCACTTGAACCTGAACTTGAAAGGATACGAAGTTCGTACCCCCAACAAGTAATGATCACGAACATTTCGTCATACAGAGGCAGATGTTATCGACGGAAAGGAGAATCCCCTTGTAGCCTGTCAATACGAGGCTGCACCCAATTCTCCCTATGCTGGCATACCCTTGGTCAAGTTCAATGACTAAAGGTTTCTCCTTCCCAAAGCATATCGGAGCATTTATTAGCTCTGTTCTGATTTGTTTTTAGATGTAAAGTGCCGTGGAGGGTGTTCAGGGGGCTATGCTTAATGTAAAAATCAAAAGGTTTTTAGGGGGCTCAGCCAAGTTGCAGTGGGCATCCAATAGGTTGATGAACTTTTAACTGGCCTGAACTTGATATATTTTGTAATAAAATGTGTTACTTGTGAAACTCATGATTTTTGCTTCCACTTCTTATTGTTTCAACTTTTGCAACTTTTCCATTTATACGACATGAACAGGCAGATCATCACAACAAATGAATGCGGGTGCATTGAACGGTGTGACCCGGATAGATTTTCTACATCTCACCTGCATCACACCACTCTCCTACATTTCTCAAACGGCGACCTTGCTCCAGAGTCTCACATTGAGCATTTTCTACAAAATTGCTTGTAGAACCTTAATCATTGGGTTCAACTGTAAATCCAATGACTAAGCCTTCTCTCATCTATTAGGTCCAATGCAGAGTCTCTTTGCACTCCTAGGACCATTCCTGTACTGATTTGTACTAGATTCAAAGCAATTTATCACATCGTCTCGCCCACTTCATGTCAGGATACTTTACACTTTCTCCAAATGCTCTTCAATATGACCTTTCTGAAGGCATTTGGTCCTAGTCTCATTCATAGTAGGTTGTCTATTTTCCCATAATATTTTTGTAATTCTCTCCATAAACGAGTGTGCACCTTCCTAAAGGTTCACTAACGTTGCTTCTCACTGACTGTTTTTATTTCTCCTAAGGTACAACTAGCATTGGAGATGGGTTTACCAGCCAGCATCTGCAACCAACTTCCTGTTTTCACATCCATCAGCAACGGCGTAGGAAGAATAGTTTGTGGCTTTATACTGGACTTCTTTTTCACTGACAAGCTCATTTACTATCAATGCTCTCTACTCGTGGTTGGTCTTATAGCCCTTCTTGGATTGTTTATCAAGACAGCCTCACCTCTTATCGCCTTCATTTGGATTCTTGGATTCTTTGATGGGAACTTACAAGCTTCAGTACCAATAACATTGCGATATTTAACTGGCAAATGCACCCTTGCTGAAGGCATCTCAATTATATTTGTGGTATCTGCAGTTCCAATTATGCTTGGTCCACCGATTGTGGGTGAGTTGATTGCAAGGCCTCATTTAACGTACCTTGAGGCTGCGAGCACAGATCTGAAAAATGTGCCAGCAGAAAAAATGGAATATAATAGATGGCCAGATGTAGATTTGGATGAAAAATGCCTGCACAAATTTGAAGTTTGAAATTTTTGTGCGTTCGAGCAGCGCTCGGTGTTCGCGTAGTTTAATGAGCTCTGATGATTGCTATATCGTTATTGAAATTTCCTTGATCAACAAACACTTCACGCGAAAATGACTGCCGTCTAGTGGAATAAGTAGGTAAAAATCCATTAGATATGGCATTGTCTGTCTCCTTCCTCTCAAAGGAGGATTTTTTGTGAAATTGTTTTGATAGTTTGAAAATTTTGATAATGTGGGAAATCAATATTTGACGAGAAATCCGTATAGAGCACACACAAACTTTCCCCAGATAGTTTTCTAGAAAATTACAAACAAAGGTCTAGTTTCTCATCTTACAATTAGAGAAATAGCCGAAACTCCAAATCTCTAAAGCATAGGACTGAGTACTATATAAAAAGCTTTCATTACTCTGCTCTTAAGGGATGGAATAATACTCATACGTGACTTGCCGACAATAAATACTTCAAAACGCAACTGAAATTGTATGTTTATTCTTTTCCGACACATAATGACAACTACTTAATGCCAACCATTTATAATTTACGATATTTACAACCAGGGGCGGAGCGAAGGGAATGTTTTGAGGAGTGGACAGCCCAGTTTGCCGATGAAAAAAGACGTCCGTCTTCCAGATTTGCTGAAATAGAAGATTTCCCTCGCGTTTTATCAATAATACAATGTCGACTTGGCACTATTGATGTTCCACTAGTTTGCCTACACCAGGGCAGTAAGAGTTTTCCTTATATAATGACAGGTTAGAGTAGGATCTCGGCAAATACCCGCCCCGCTAGACTGGTAAAATTATTTCATGTCATCAGGGGCATAGGATAGTTTTCTGGCTCACATGGAATATGACAATGGATAGAATAAGTGAATGGAATAACTTAATGGATAAAAAATTCAGTAAAGGACTGAAATGTCGGGTGTTATTTAGCATAAGCGTGGGACAGCTCCATATTCAATTCTGAAATAGATTAGTATTTCTTAAAAGTGCAAAATACCTGTATGTTTGCACTGCAAATGTTTTAAACTCTCTGCATTAGAAGGGACATGATGCTGCTTCTAATGGGCTAAACGTCAGTGCAAGTCTTGTTACCGGCTTCAGTATTTAAACAGTTAAACAGTGCAAATTAATCCACCCTTACCAAATGACCTAGAGGGTGCTCACACCAGAAGTGAATCAGATAAGAAAATGAGGAAATTTTAATTAATATATGCTGCCAATCCTCTGCATTACAGCTTGCAAGCTCTTTCATTTTATTCCAAGTATATTTTCCCATTTTCAGGTATGATCGTGGACAAAACGAATAGTTACAGCGCGTTCTTCTACATCGCTGGCTTACCCCATTTTGTGGCATGTTGCATAGCACAAGGTATTCGATTCGCAAAAGAAGAAACTACCAATGACAATGAAGACATCAGCAAGATGCTTCATGACAAGCTGGTTGTGATGTCAAGTAACCGTGAAGCTAAAGAGTTGCTGCGATTGGAAACTCCAGTCTAGTTTTCTACTTTTCTGAGCTAGCAAAGATCGAATAGAAGATGTCGAAGGTTGACCAAAGCAGAATTGATTGTGTAGTAAATACACCAAGTTCTGTTTAAATATTGAGCTATTGCCACTTCCATACGAAATGCATTCCAGTACAATTGAGGGTCTAAGGCTAGCAATCCAATGTTAATAATGTACAGCTCACGTTGTACAGTGTACAGTGTAGAGCAATCAATCTACGTTCGAAACATACAGTCTGCATCTACGATTTACAATGCATCATCTTCAGCTACCAATCTCCAGTTCCCAGTCTTAAGCTTACAATCGGCAGTGTAAACCTTGCAGTCGCCAAGCTGTAATTCACCATCTCCAGCTCCAAATCTACAGTTCACAACCTGAAGTTCCCTTTCTACAATTCGCAATCTACATAATTCCATCTATAATCTTCAATCTACAATTCCCAATCCAGTCCCCAATCTACAGTGTACACCCTACTGTCCACAATCTACAATTTACAACCTGCAGCTCCAAATCTACATTTCCCACTCGACAATTCCTATTCTACAGTTTACAATTACAGTCCCCAACCCACAGCCCATAATCTACGATGAACAATAAGTGCTGTTGTCATAGGGGAAGGAGGACTGTGGAACATGTCCACTCTAGTTCTCTCCAAGAAAGATTGTCTTATGCATTCAGATTGTAAGAGAAACTCCTAGCGGTGGTTTGTCAAACCACCCCTAGTAAGATTAACTGTTTTTTCTTTCATATCATTGCTCTTCATTATGCTTTCATCACATCTCTTATCATGTGCCGTTTTGCTGAACTAGCAAAATGGGTCCGGTTCACCTTTCAGTAAAATGGGACTGACTTATTTGCACTAACATGGGTGTAGTCACTAAATGGGTGGTACTTAAAGGATGCTGCTTACTGAAGTCTCCCCAGTGTGTGATGGTTGGTACTGCCACTATGAAAAATTAACAGTTTACAATCTACAGTTTATAATCTACATGTTGCAGCTTGCAATTTACATTTACAAGAACACCAACATGTATTAATAATGCACAATTTGACTGGCTCTCATTGCATAAGCAAGATATGTTGTGCTTCTTGAAATGGCGACATCAAACACCATAGCAATAAATGACATAATAAGCAAGTTGTCCAATTTCGCATGACGAGAGGCATTCGTAGAGCCATAACTTTGTGGATGACTTCAGGCACTATTGGAGATCGATTCCATCCTTGCAGAATTATCTAAGAAATTGAGGATCTTTGGGACCGACTTTAAGAAGTGAAGGCCCACTACCTTCAAATGCCAGGAAAAGATGGGTGGTACAGTACTGAACCTTCGAAGCTAACTATGTGTCCTTCGTGCTACGGTGAAAATTGTTAGGAGATTCTCCTTGAAACATTGTGTTTGTGACAAGGGTAAGATTCCCTGACATTTCCCTGACTTTGCAAAAAAAGACCAATTTCCTTGACAATTCCTTGACCTCTCTATCAGATAATGGATTTCCCTGACAATGCCCTGACTATCCTGATAAGGCAGACAACCTGCAAGACCAAATTCAAAATTGAACATGAAATCAAAATTGTAGAGGTATGTACTTGCACAATTAAGTTAAATCAGAGATTTATAACCAAACCTATTCTTATGTGAAAGAGTGTGAAAAAAGATGAGGATAGGTGTATATTCCATATTCAAAGCTTCACTAGAAGAAAAGATATCTAAATTTATCTGTTTCTATTTTCACAATTACAATATGCTGCAATGCTGTCACCAGAATCATAATAATGATAATGACCAGTTAATTGATGACTTTATGAGAATTGTACAAACCAGTGGAGAAGAACCTCATTATGGGATAGAATTATTTAGAAATCTTAAAACAGAACTTTAGGTGCTTAAAGTGAGTGGGTGAGTCAAATAAAGGGTCAGGGGGAGGGGTTGTCATATTTTGGGGCACTGCCTGATAAAAATTGTTCTCTAACCACTTTATTGCTTCTATCACAATCAGGTTTTCACAACAATTAATGTGAGCAAATGGTAGTTTTCCAGGATTTTTTGGGTCCCCTAGATTGTATAAACATCCAAAACCTTTTCTGAAGGACTGGCATATGGATAATACCTTATGAAAATTGGTGAAGGCTATGTTTCATTCAAAGTTGCTTTGCAAGACTTGCACATAGTCTAGTCTACTTTAAAATCAACCATTTTATATCTAGAAATGCTAAAGTAATGTATTCTATATTTAAAAATATGAAACCTTTCTGTTCTCAAGAAAATATTTGCAAAAAAATCTTATCACTACAAAATGAAAATTACCAGTCCGATTTGAAAAATTTCTTCATGGCCAATGAATTTCAAGCAAATCTGGGTATGGTACAAGGTTAAGATACTTAAATGTGGCTTCATTAAGATTGTGTAGAAAAAGTGAGCCCCGCACTGATGTTTGGTCACAACTGGCGATACTGTAAATGATAATGAATCGTGGGAGTTGTTAATTTGCAAGTAACTAGTAAAGGACTAGTAGAAACGGCTTAGCTGCCAAACAGGTGGGGTGATGTGGAAGCGTAGATGAGGAGACTTGGGACCTGTGGGTTTGCTCAAGAAAAATTTTCTGGAAGCATATTCTCTAAAGCGTCGGAAAAAATCACTTTGCAAAATAGGAGAAAAATTGTGCCTCAACGGGATGGGTTATTGAGCTATCGCATGTGAACTGTATTTTTAACAATTGACTTCCAGGAGCTATTATTTTTCCAATAGTATTGTTCAAGAGGTAAATTGCATTCCAGGAGCTACTGGTGTACCTGCGGGGTGAAATTTACATGGCATGTACCCTGGTAACTCGAGGTGAGAGATTCCAATATGTGTACGGATATGGGGATTTCAATCAAACAGATTTGCAGCGCTGCCCCTTTAACAACTTGACCTTATAAGCAAAATTAACTATCCTTATGCTATGCAGCACCTATTTCTGTCATTGTATGAGTATGTGAACTTGGAAAACAATTGCAAAACAAGGAATGTTTATCAGTGGCGTAACGGAGTAGTGTGGGGCCCTTAGTCAAAGTAGTGGTTCGGGGCCCCTATTCTTTTGCAAATCATGTTTACAGGCTGAGATTACTCTTAACTGCGTAAATTTTTTACAGCGATATGCAATTTCTAAACAACATCAACTAGCATCAACAAAACAATTATTAAAGTATAGAATCAGGTTAAATAGATGATTTCTAGGAAGTTTTATTTTAAGTACCGGGATTATTATTGAGTTTATTATTACTATACTTGTTTGAGTCAAACCTTAATCAAACCTTAAACGTAATCAATATAATTTCTGTAACGTTCTGGGATAGCTTGTCCACAAATTTTTAAAAAACGTCATGAATACAAAGTTATGTGAAGTTTTAACGTAAAAAGATGTAATTTCAGTCTTACAAGCCAATTCTTTGATGTCTCCTAGCATTGACATTTGCGAATCGTTGAATGAGTTTAGCCTTATCAATTGATTTGGCTTCCGCATTTTCTATGGACAGTACTGCCAAGTTAGCGAGTCTTTCTGGAGATATCTTTGACCTCAAGTAAGTTTTGATCAATTTAAGTTTGGAAAATGATCTCTCAGCTCTGGCAACAGTAACTGGAATTGTTACAAACAGAACAAGTAACTTGTATGCTTCTGGAAAAAATGAACTCACTCTGCTTTCCAGCATTAAACTGACAATTTCTAAGACTGATGTTTTGTCTTCAATTTCTTTCTTAAACTCATTTGCAAATGATGTCAATTCGGTTTCCAAATTTTCCGTAAAATCATCTGGATATGCTGCAATTACAGCTTTTGCAGCAATCACCAGTTCAGACAACTCATACTTTGTCAATGATTTGGGGTAAAGAAAATTGAAAAGGTTTGTTACTAGACTTTGCCCATTAAATCGCATTTGAAGATGCATAAGAGCGGTATCGACTGCTTTGTAAAAAAAAATTACTTTGAACCATCTTTTAGGGTCACTTAGGGAATCATCGCGAGACAATTCATCAAAGAAACGCTTGACTCTGCGGTTGCTCTTCTGGGTAGATTCAAGTGATGAGCACCAAGAACCTGCAAGTGCAGAAGCTGTCATCTTCACTGACTCCCAAGAGTTCCGAAGTAGCTCTTATGTCTGAAATTGAGCAATTCATAAGTCTAGCTGCAACTGAAAGATCCATCTTAGGCGGCTGTAATTCTTGTGATGTAGAATTCATGGCACGCAGAATTCTTTCCCACATGACTATAAACAGAACAAATTCAAAACTATCCATCTTTTCTTTGAGGCTTTTCGCATCATCCCTTTCCATTTTCTTTCCTGACGTGAGAATTAAGTGAGTTAAAACTTTCATTATGTGGGGATACCGATCTCTCACAGCACGAACAGCATCAACTCTCGAAGACCATCTAGTTTTGCACAGTTTCTTAAGTGTAAGAGAACCTCGGTCAGCTTGAACTCTCAGCTCCTCCCACCTGTTCAAAGATTGTCCGAAAAAACTGAAAATTTCTCCGAAGAAGTTCGTCGAAGAAGTTCTGATTGTCCACAACAGAGTCTACAGCATCATTAATGACAAGGTTCAGGTTAGGGCAGCCACAGTGCACAAACAGCACAGGGAATGAAACCATTTCTTTAATCAAGGTTTGCACCCCGGAATGAACTCCACTCATTACACTTGCACCGTCATATCCTAGCCCTCTGATTCTACGAAAGTCGATTCCAAGAGATTCTATAAAGGTTCTTGCTGTCGAAGCAATACCTTTTGTATCTGGATTGGTAATCTTAACAGACCCCATGAAACTTTCCACAACAGAGCATTTGTCATCAACAATCTGAACCCAGCGTACTACTACACTAAACTGATCGAATCCACTTATGTCACTAGTCGAATCAAGAATTATTGACCAAATGGGGATGCATTGATCTTTCCAACTAGGGATGATCTCACTGATCTTGCAAGCAACTCAATCAACTTGTTCTGAATAGCTGCACTCAAATACTTTGTTGTTCGAGCAGGAAATGATACAACTTCAGCCAAAACTTCATCATATTCAGCTAACAAAGCAACCATACCAAGAAAATTTCCTCCTTCACAATACCCATCCTTTATATTCTCTTTGTGACCCCTGAAAGCTAACGATAGTGAAGCCAAAGTCAAGATTATTATCACTATGCGATGGAGAACTTTAACCCAAAAACGAGAGTTTTTTCGCATCTGTTCTTCATTCTTTTCATCAAAGTTTTTTCCGGCTTTCCATTCAGCGTATACAGACGCGGCTTGAACGTGCATGTGTATATTCTCGTGCCGTTTTATCTTTCCCCAGCAAGTTGCGACCAGTACCATCATCACCATTGATCCAGCCTCGCTGGCTTTCGTAATTATTCAAAGAGCGATCTGCGAATAACCAACAAACTTCACAGCTTCAAACTTACGTTTCTTCAGTTCCATTGGATAACAGAGCCATAGCCTTGGAATTGAAATGCCTTCAACGTGCTTATTATAATACCTCGCACTAAAATTTGAAGAGACAGACCCATCTTCTTTTATGTATTCGAATGAACCACCTGGTCGACATAGCCAATACTGTAAATTCATTTTTTTAAGATCTGCATCGTAGAGATCTTCACAAAAATGACCATGATCAGTTGGATAAGACTTGGAAAGATCAAACCGGCACGGCATTACTTGAGTAATAATTTGACTCACATTTTCGTCGTTCTTGTCAGGAGTTTCATAAGATTCATCAAGGACAGAACTCGTGACATTTTCTTTCACATTTTCCCCCTGCAGAGGGAGACTTGAGCTTGGTAGGTCTTGGTCTTTGATTTTTTCAAAAAACAGAGAAATTGGCTTTGTATTTGCTGCAGCACCTTCTATCTTACGCTTCTTTTCTGCCCCTTTTCTCGCACCAGATTCATAAACATGCTTTCGATTAGAAGACAGTGTGAAATGAAAGCATGAACACTGATGGATGATTTGAAAACATGTGTATATAGATAAACAATTTCAAACTGTGTCATTTAGGAAATCAATCATATCTGTGATATTCTCTGAAATTAGGTGCTAAGTTTTATAACGGATATGGGCGTCCATTAGAAGGAAACCTTATTGACATGTTATGTCTTCCATCAATGTTATGTAGTTATGTGGCTATGTAGTTACATCAATATTATGTGATACTAATGACAAATCGAAACAAGTCTTACGCCCACTTTAATGATATTGCGAATCTTGTAAGAAACGCTTATATCCCAAAAAATTTTTGCAAAATTTCGTGGGGGCCCCCTCGGGGCCCAATTGCTTGGGGGACCCTTAGTTTCTTGCTTAAAGGTGCACACCGTGCGTTACGCCTCTGATGGTTATACTTTTCGCAACGAGTCTAGACAACTCACCTCCAGCTTTGCCCGCCATTTTCTCAGCAATAGCTATAAGTCGAAAAAGAGGTAGAATCGAGGGATCGAACTTTATGTATGTATAAACATAAGGAGCGGCAACCATCAATATGCAACCATCAATATGCAACCATCAAACACCATACCCTTTGACTGCCACATCCATTACACCTCAAGGAAGTGATGATCTTACTATTTAAGTACAACAGGGATCAACAAAAGATGCAAAGAAAACATGATAAAGAGCAATGGCATGATGCAAAGAGAATCACATTGTTCTAGCCACACCCCTAACACTTTGTCATCTACTACAATTTCACAATCAGGCTTATGCTCTTTCAGCTCATGTGTTTAAAATTTAAAAATTCTAAAAAGAGATTTTTGTGATGTCATACTTTTAATGCCACATCTGATGGCCTCACAAACATCTGTTTAAGCACTGATAAGTGTTTAGTACTCTATTGCACAGGATCGTGTTTGCACTTTGTCTTTAGAACGCCTTGCTCCTTAATACTGTTGATATTTAAGTACACAAGAGGAATTTGCTAGATAGCAAGAATTTGTAATGCGTACAACTCCTTGCCTCAAGTGGCATTACAGGAGACTTTGTATAGATTTGAAATATTGACAATCATCATCACTTGGAATGCAATGCTTAAAAATTGCACGAGGCTTTTGAACCTAGTCAGCTCGGTCTAGATCCGCCCCTGAATAGCCATACTTTTCTTCAATCCTGGTTTAGTTATAACCCATTTGGTATTTTCAGCACTATAATTACCAATACATCTGTTTGTGTTGTATATGTTGTGCTTGCTATCAAGTCACACATTTCTAAAATATCTAATAAAATTGCTGGCGAAGGCATGATATATCCAGATAAGGGTTGAACAGGGCTGCAAATTTCTGATAAATTCACAGTTTTAATATCAGTTCTATGTTCTCAATAACTGTCTCTCATGTTTGAGTCTCATCTCAAACTCGTCTCTCTCGAAACTCGTGTCTCATCCATGCGCATACTCCATGTCACATGATATAGCAATTCAATTCAATTCATAACATGCTCTAAAAGGAAGCCTGAAGACTTTTTGTGAGAGGAATGCCATCGATCTAATAGACTACAGTAATCTGACAACAGTAATCTGGATCACAGGGGAGTGCGTGAAGGGCCGGCTGCATGAAGTGGAGAAGACGAAATAAATGATATTATCGGCAAAAGAAATGAAATATAGTACTGTTAACAGATTACTGTACCAGCAAATCATTGTATTAGGCACCTCAACAATAATTGCACGCAATGCTGAGATATTTACTGGAAGCGTGAGCAAGTTGTTGAATTGATCATTTTGGAATTATTTGTGGCCTAGTTTAGCCAATAAGGAAGCGATATTTCAAAGAAAAGCCAAGATGACATGGTTGCGCAGCTTGAAACTCTGTAGATACCGTCACACCACTACTTCTTATATTGTATTAGGTTTCTTGATTATATCTTATTGCTTCTGGAGCAAGCAGAAGAAGCATGCAGCACAGAAAGATGCAATATGTAAAGATTATACTGGAATGTTTCAAATTCTGACAAATTCTGTTCCATTTGATAACAAAGAGTTGAGGAAGAATCTGCAAATAGATGGAAAGCCACCCACAAATCAGCAACCAACGGCTAGAGTGTCTGAAATATTTGAATGTCTATAGAGAAACTTGAATCATGACAAGATTGCATTTGCTCATGTCCTAATTCGTCACAACGAGACAATTCCTCATGCAAAAGATTTCAAAATGAGAAATTCTCATAAATTAATTATTTACAGCAGTAATAAATGAACAACAATGTTGGATCAACTCATTTATGCTTCGAAGCATCTATACCGAAAGGTGGTGGTTATTGTCATCAAAATAACTACTTTGGAGAAGGCTGGAAAAAAGTCAACCATACTGTATTGAAGAGAGAGCACTTGGTGTATGCACTAAAGTGCAATTCACACCGGACGCGACGCTATGCGTCGCATTATACGCTGACCAGATATGGCTCGTAGGAATTTCTGCTATGCGTGCGCATCGCGTTTTTCATGGATACGTCATGATGCGTCAGAGATGAAGATATCCATCTTTGACGCAACGCTCTGCTTCAGAACAATAGACAAGGTTTCCCGAAGTAGGACAGATATAATGACAGCTAAATTTGTCAACAAAGAACAACTTATCGAATCAGTGAGAAAACTGCCTTGTCTTTATGACACTAGTAGGAAAGACAAAAAATGAAATGCTCCCTTTTCTAACGAGAATTGGCCTAACCAAACTTACCAATGCATCAAACGTGGAAGGCAGTATTCGGAGATAATTGAAACGCATAGTGCAATCTTGCAATTCATTTCCTAGATTAAATTGTGATGATGACCTTGACGCTGTCGTTGTTTCCAAACTACTAGAACCTAAAACCATCGCTTTTTCTTTGCTTTTGCGATACAATTAAGGCTATTACCTGAGTGTGTAAAGCGAGACCAAGAAGCATGTCTTGCTGTTGTGACGCCATTGTAACTAAAAATGCCAGGTAACGCTTTACCAGTGTGAACTGAAAGAAAAGCATATGGCGCGACTCGCCGCATTGCGATGTACCTCGACGCATCGTGACGCGTGCAGTGTGAATTGACCTTAACACGTCATCCATCTCTATTTCTCTATTTAAGTGCGACGGAGCGATGAACTTCTTCCATTGCGCAAACGGTTCTAAGTATGTTGGAAGCCATGACACATTCTTACTTATTTTACACTATGGATCATCAAAATCTAGTTGAGCTTAATGTTTCTCCGAACATTAATGGAATGGAGAACGTTTTTATGTGGGTATTTAAAACAAGATGTAATTACAGGATATTGAATCCATGCAAAGTGATAGTAGTTCATCATGAACACTGTATAAGAGAAACTGGGAGAATGAGGATAAATATTGGAGGACAGTCCGCTCTGGCTAGTTTCACAGGTCAGCTTCAGTACTCATCAATATTGAAGTACAAAATATATTTTTGAACGCAAATGGGTGTATGTGTGTGTGTGTGATGCATTCACATCATAAAAAGTATACACATAATACTGCCTTTATCTATAGGTTCTTTCGATAGTTGTACAAGCACTGTGTAGCCTTCAACTATTTAAAAATTATTTGATTTTGACGATCTGCTGACCCAATTTTACTTGAGATTTCCCAAGTTTCAAAAGTTGGGGATTGCTACATCCTTACACCTCCAGTCGCTGTGTTCCTACACGTATAAATGAAAAGCAAAAGGTGTATTCAAATGTTTTCCTATGATTTCTTTTCAATTCTTTCCTCAGTATGTGGCTCCTTTTAGGTTACTGAAAGCGCAGTGTATGGAGCCTGGCCCCACTTAGAATGACCACTGTTTTAAGAGGAATCCATCCTATAGAAAACGAACATATAGTGCTTCCTATTAGATTTATCAGGGACATATAAAGTGTCCGTCTTAACGAGGTGTCACCTTTGTAGAAGTGTCCGTTAAAGAGGAGCTGATTGTACTACAATATAGTCTGCGAGAAGGGATCAAATAACAGTCTTGACCTTGACCTTGACTTGACTTGACCTTGGAATGTGGAATTTTTCCGTGGCGCAAAGTCAAGGTCAAGGCGCAAAGAAACTCAGAGTCATGTGATTGTAATTGTAGTCAAACAACAGTTTTTATTTTGGTTTTTAAAGTTTTATTCTAAAGTATATAGCTCTGCCTATAGCATCGAGCACTCTGACTTTACAATTCTTTTGGAGTGTTATATATATATATATATATATATATATATATATATATATATATATATATATATATATATATATATATATATATATATATATATATATATATATTTATATATATATATATATATATGTATATATATAATGATTTTTTAAATATATTATCTATAGTTATTATCAAATCTTTTGTGTGAAAGATTCTATAGTGTCAAAAGTGCTTTCATGGCTTTCCAAAATTTGCTATTTTAATAGAATACATTGTATAAATTGTTGAATATCATGATAAGTTCAGTTATTGGCTTACTTTCAATGAACTTTTACTTCAGCACCCAAGACAATTGATTTGCTGTGGCTAATGAGAAATAAAAAGTTTGGGCAGCCACTTTCACTTTGTGAAGTGGCCTCCTAGCATGATGTCTTGAACTTGTATCCTAAAAGTTAGGATATCCTTTCTCTGAATATCATAAAGTTTTGTAGTACATTGCCACAGACATGTGCCTAGGTACATTTCTTACATTTTGGGGGCATCATACCCTCCCATTGGCATATCACTGGATAGCCATTAAAAATTGCCATATCCTCAAAAGCATTCCTTGCCAACTTGATCCAGGCAGATATGAGGAATTTGATACTCTCTAAATATATAGAAATCATATATCATATGATAGCCCTCCTTCTATACGTTCTGAATATGCAAGAAAATTCCAGGTTTTCCTTAGGGGAGAGTTGTTACAACAGAAAACAACTCACCAAAATCCTCGCATTGGCCTTGTATGTACATGCCTTTGTCATCAAATAATCACTCAGTAATCCTCAACATAACCGAAAAAATAAAGCTCTATCAACTTATTCCCCCTCTACCTTGATTTTTTCAACCTTATATGGACTTAGGCACTAACTGGTGCAATGAGACGAAAATATGGATTTCAGCTGTTCCTGGTAGTTTCGGCTATCTATGTATATAATTGTACGCAGCGTAAGAGGTTAATATTACGGAAATAATTATCTATTTCCAGAATACATTCCCATTAATCATATTTCAAACGTCTGTTAACCTTTTGCAATGCGAACGTAGTTTCCGTGTGGTCTTTTGCCTGACTACGCTACCATTTTGAATTTACATAATGGACCCCGATCACGTGACATAGCGAGCTCTCTAGTCCTATTATCTCTATGACTATACGTGATATTGTTGATGTTGAAACTGTAACGTATTGATTCGGATGTTTTAGTATCACTTTAGTTATCATGTTGCGTGTTTAAGTCTTGCGTACCTGTGGAGTCCTGTTGTGTGTAGTAAACACCCTTTCCGGGCAATGTGTTGTCCTGTCAACGTGTATTGTGATCTTGACGTGCCATGTATTGCAGCGTACAGTTGATGTCATATGTAGTGAGTGCTTAATTCATAGTAGTCAGTCTTCGATTGCATTAGAATAGAAAACATTAAGAGGAGTTGTCTATTGTTAATTCTTCGTTAGGCCTAGGTATTAGATAATATTACAGATATGGTGACTGCTCACCATCATTACAAGAACCTAATCGTTACAAAACCATAGAAACAATGCCCTCGTGGCGAGAATGATGGTAGTTGTCTAGTGCTTTAAGTGACAATGGGCAATTACTTTGAGGTACTATAAATGTCTGAATCGATTAGAGAAATCCATGATGCCAGTTCTCAGAGCTGCAGTTCCCTGCTTGTCAAGAAACCAAATGCCCTGGTATAAAGCTAGTGAGGTAAGTCGCTTCTATTACTTAGATAATGTTACGGCCATTTGACTGAGTGCGTAGGGGCCCTAGGGTGCAGGGGACACTTGCCCCTCCAAAGTTTTATAAAGCTGTTGGTAAGTTCCCCCTTTCCAGCTTATAGACTTGTCTCTTTAGTTTGGGAGACTGCTCCTTGCCTCTGAACGTAACGTTTTGACTGCTTCCTACTTCCTTACATTAGGCTGTTGCGCTGAATTGTACTTCCGCCCAACACTAGTTCCGCTTTCAACTGTTTATTGTTGTAACGACGTCAAACATTCAACTGTGCTGTTGCTGGATTTCAGCGAGTCACGTTTATCAAGCCCCACACTTAATGCTACACCCATATAGACATGCCCAC
The DNA here is from genome assembly GCA_900291935.2 of Cassiopea xamachana. NCBI lineage: Eukaryota > Metazoa > Cnidaria > Scyphozoa > Rhizostomeae > Cassiopeidae > Cassiopea > Cassiopea xamachana. Next base: position 5,219,629 of record OLMO02000003.1, on the reverse strand, counting down.
GAGCTTTTTGTTGAGTCCTGGTCAGATTTCTCCCTGGATCCACTCCTGGGTTTTGCACAGAAAAGTTCGATTGCCTGATGAAAACGGCTTGAGGGCTGGAGGTAACCCGCTGTCCGGAACTCAAAAACCTCTGGCGTAAAACTACTTCCGCTACTAGTCTATCATCCTCTCTTTAAGTTGGAAGGATTCTAATCTTCCGCTGGTGATATTGACAAGATACCCTTGGTATAAACAATTGTATATCTGAATGTGGCACCATTACATGCACAACATAAAGGAGGTAATTTACCGAGGACTGTAAGCAGCAAAATGCGTTGGTGTGGCTGGAAGATAAATAGGCCTGATTCTGCCTGGTCATGGGTTACCCTAATGTCATCAACTTTGGTTATGTCAGCCACCTTTGGGTTTTTAGCAAATTTTGGCATTTTCTATTCTCGCTTTTTGGTCGAATATAAAGAATCCAGAGAGAAGACAGGTTTGTTCTTGTTGCATGCTTACTTCTCTTAAGGCTTGCACTAAGTACGTGGCATTGCATTGTGAACATACTTTTCATTTTCATTGTTTTATTTTATTTCTTTATTTTAAACGTCGAATGAGATCTCACAATAAGCATTTGCCTTGAAGGCCTAAAAATATATCGAAGGCATCTGCTCAATATTCAATGGTATCACGTAAGAGAAGCTCGCAACACTTTGTTCGCAGTACCGGATTTATGAAGCGACGAAACACGTTATTTTAATAAAATACCACTTTATAAGTGTAACAGTTCCATTTTGGTTACTTTATTTGCCATTTAATTCATTACGTGCACTTATTTATATATATATATATATATATATATATGTCGTCGCCATCACTTTCTTTACGCGTACATTACCCTCACGTCAGTTTACCTTAGAACTACTGTAGAGTGGCATCTGTGGTGGCTTTTAGTTTCTTTCAAGCACACCATGTAAACCTAAAATTGGAGACCACACTCATCTTTTTAAGCAAAGTGCATCTCTCAAAATTTGTTATATTGGGCTCTGGTCTTGATGACTTCTACACATGACACGACCTTTCAAAATTTGATATTTGATGGGCAACGCCATCTTGTCCGGCAAGTAAATTTCGCACCACCAATGGAAGCACTCTAGTTTCGCCCTTGTTGGTACAGGAGTTGACAATTCAGTCATAGTTGGAATTTTATCCTTCTACGACCCCCACCCAAATTGAGTGACTTATATTTTGTCCCTGCATTTGTTTATATATTTGTGTGCAATTCATGTGTGTAGTCAGTCAGAGAATCAGTCAGCAATGACTCTGCAACATCGTCTCGTCTCTGGCTGCATGTTCTCTGCACGTTACATAAGACTACTAATGAAATTAGCATCACCAAACCAACGAGGACTAGTTACAGAAAAAGCACAATGATAGGTAAACCATCGTTCATATATCAGCATCCTAGTACTCGACAGGCTAGGGATGTGCCGATTGGGGGGGGGGCATCGTGCCCCCAATATTTTCAAATTTGCATGAAAGTTGGTCAAAAGGCAGCCATGCTGGAAGAAAGAGTTGTCAACAGTATTTTCTGTGACCTTTTGTTTAGTAACAATAGTTGGTTAATTGGTCAAACCTGCCCCCCCCCCCAACAGCAGGTGTCTCTGCACATTACTGAGACAGCTACAATTACAGGACCTTTTATAACTACAACGAAAGAGCTAAGAAACTTTAAGCAGATAGTACATTGAAATCGTTAACAGTTTGGTACATTTATGTTCTGCGTACACTTTCACGGCAATTTAGTTCGCTAATATAAGAAAGCCGTAGCCATGGGGTGGCAAATGCCACTCCTTGGCAACAGGATACCAGCTTTTTGCCACCCCTGGGATTTTTTGTAAATGATTTTTTGTGGCTTAATCTTTCTGGCTAAGTGGATACTTCCTGAAATCTTGGTTGAGCTCAACCTTGCTCTTTGTGACATAATAGAAAGTTCAATCTCTTCCTGCACACACATTACCCATTTCATTGTGACAAAATAAAGTATAAAATAAGCTCTCAGATTTTTACCACGTGATTCCTCCAGTTCAATTTTGCTACCCCTGAAGCACAGGTCTGGCTACGGGCTTGACAAAATTGTCACCAAAAATTAAGAAACTTTTAGTACTAGGCCTTGAGCTAGGCTTCTTATAAAAAACGTGTAATATTTTAATAGCGCAAGCAGCAATCATTCACCATTGAATTAATTTCAGATAAGGATGTGATTGGACTATAGACATATTCTCATTAACATGCCAGTATCATGCAATGATCACATGACTTACATCCTCCAACCAGTATGGGTTTCCTGAATCAAGAATTGAGAATTGCGTTCATGTTGTATTAAAACCAAAGACAATAAGGCCAAAGAAAATCAAAGAAGTTGATAGTGGTGCTAGTGAGACCAATCTAATGAAAAATAGTTTGTAAGCATTTCTCTTCGGATATTGCGTTCAGTGCTCTTGAGAGCAGTCGAATTGTTTTGGCCTAGTCGTTCTCCCTGAAGTCCAACATTTTCATAAACCGTATAAGGCCATCCCACATTTAGGTCGCACTTGTGAATTAAGCTCGGCAACTCATGTCGCACTTAATTCAAAGTGCTGCACTTAATTGAAAGTTCACTTTGTACGGCTGCATTTATGCCAAACTTAATTCAAATTGTGCACCGAATTTAATTCGACTTGGCCAAAATGCGGCCGTCTAAAGCCCTCCTAAGGCACCCAAACCAAAAGAGAAGCTTGTATGTCTTACTGTTGTCGATAGAGCATAGTTTGTAATCTGTTTACTGTTGTCTGTAGATGACCTTTAAAGCTCTGTTCTCAAGTGATTCAAATCTTTTACAGTCCACCTCAGCTGTTTTCTGGACAGGAGTAGAATTTATAAACGCTATAGCCTGGCACAACTTTGGTGTACAATGGAGCATTTAAGAATGAAATGCACTTAGTTTGTATGATTCCAAAAGGATGTAATGTCACGTAAACACGTAGTCAAATAAGCTTGGAAATATTGACCAAAGTAGAAAAAGTTAGCAAAAGTGTTCCGTAGTTTAACGTTGAAAAGGGGGTAGAGCCCCCCAAAACCTTCTACAGAGTTAACAAAGGGGGCTGCACTCCCATGAAGCAACACAGGACTATATCCCTGGATACTGTGTCTTTGTTGGTACAGTGAAAGAAGAGCAAAAATTGCAGAGTGTTAGGTAGCGTTTCCATGGGATCGGATCCAAGTGGAACCGTTACATTCTGGTTACGGATAGGCCCCGCGTTTCCATGGGACTGCTTTGAACGATTCCCTTTGGAACTGCTAAACGGTTCCAAAAGGGTCTTCCTTCGAAGAAAAGTGATTAGCACGCCTCTTCTGCTTTTCTTTTGTTTTTGAGAGAAGAAGGTTAGCAATTGCAAGAAATGCAGTCGTCAGCATAATGAGCTTTATAGAATATCACCACGCCCTCTGATTTCTTTTGGCTACACCCTCTTATGAAAATGTAACGGAAGTTGAGGAAGGACAGACAACTCACAGAGCTTGCTGATATTGATGTTGATCAATCATCTTGGAGAACATCCTTCAAGATTTGCTCCTACCTCCCCTGCCACCAATTTTCTCATCAATTTAAAAGACATCTCGAGCACCATCTTGGCAAAAAGTGGGGGATTGCTCCACCTCAAAACCCCGTGGCCATGCCACTGGAAGATACGGGAGATGGCGTTACTCTACGCTATCAACAGGTATTCATTGGTGACTGGTTTACTTTGAAAAAACTGAAATTGATAATTTTTTTTGTAGATTTTCCTGAATCGTCGTCATGGACGTGCCGAATTAAGGGGTGTGGGGGGTTTCACAAATCCACTTTTGCTGAAACTGTTGCTAATTGTATAGCTTGTCGGTAGACTATCATCGGTTGTCACTAATTATGAGACATTCAATAGCCTGTCATTAAATTTCTGTTGCTACATTCCTCCCCACTCATACGTCACTGGTCGTCGTGCAGATATGTTCTTCATAATAAAAAATATTTGTTTGCTTCAAAGGCAAAACCATAATTTTCAAAATGGCGACGGAGTTATAATCTCAGCACATCTCGACCATGGCATCCAAAATGCATGTGGGATAGATTTCCTTGGTCCTGATGCATGTCTGAATTTTCTAAGTAACATCTTTTGCCTCTTTCTTTGCAGCGTGGGTAGGTTCTATTCCATTCTGTATTCGGTGCATTTTGTCCTGTATTGGAACCTGGATAACAGTAAAATATGGACTACGGAAAGCAACAGTCCCGGCTGGATTTCTTTTAGGAGGTTCTTTCTTCGCTACATCGTATGCAAAAAGTTTGGACCAGCTATTTGCAACCTTCAGCGTACCCTTTGGACTAGCAGGATGCGTCTTGGTAATGGTGTGCAATATAAGCTTGTTCACTTACTTTAACAAACGACTACCAATAGCGTTTGGTGAGTATGCTTGCTGAAATATACATTCAATTTTTTATGCCAAGCGGCCTATAATTGGCACTCGCTTGCCATCTAGCGCAATTACTACAATATACAACGACAACCTTATTGTCAGTTATGTAAGAGTCTCTCAACCATACAACGGATAAGTTTGTATAATGATGACAAATAAGGTTCGGCTAGGGCAAACACGGGGACTTAGTCTTATAGCATATCAATTGTCACTCTGTGTGGCATTTCTTGTTGGAACATCGTCACGCATTTCGCGTGACAAGTGTTGCAGGAATTGATTGGGAAGTGAGGGAACCATTCCCGGAGGTATTTGCAAAACACTAGCGAAGTTTGATATGTCACATGACAGAGTTTCCTTACTCCCACCCCCTCCTCTGGTACCACCCAGTACTTCTTGACGACGTTCTCTTTTATTGCTTATGTTAACGAACTTCTTTCTCACCAGCCTCTTGTACACAGTTACTAAAACGAGGATACTGAGGTATTTTTACCCTTATTGCTAATTAGGTCTTTTGAATTCGATTCATTTGTTTTCAAAGCTAGCCATTTGCACGTAAAGCTTGATTTTACATTATGCTAAATCTGAAAACTAGTACTTATCATGCACGCTGGAGCCGGAGTTACTGGGGGGGGGGGGGATTGGATGGAAGGCTGCAGCCCCTCCACTTTTTTCTAGTTTATGATATACAACAGAAAGGTTGTATTTTGATATTCAAAAAGTGTGTTTTTTTCAATCTAAATACTTGGTTCTAAAGCATTTCAGGGTCTCAGCCCTTGAGTCCTACTTCCACATCCCAGCCACCATCACTAAATACCATAACACCATAAGAGCTTGCAATTCTTCTCCAGCCCCATGCTTTAAAGTGTGCCCTGGCGTCCCTGGTCATGGGAGAAGTCGCTAGTGGTAAAGATATGTAAATGTTTTGTGGAATTTACTTGATTTTGCCTTACAATTTGTACTAAATGCACAGGAGCGTGCTGGTATTAGCTCACATGGAAATTCCTATTAGACCCATCAAAACGTGCTCTAAGACCTTTGTTGAAGGCCAAGATCATACCATATCATATTACATACATTTCATAAAATACCTTGAGTTATCCTGCACCTTTCCATATTCCAAGGCCAGTTCTGATACCAATAAATTTCTGTATCACCCCTAGCAAGCAGATTAGGTGATAGCTATAGTTTTGAGAGTCTCATCAAAGCATTGGATCTTGAAACTACGTTTCATCAGAGTATGTCGCCTATGTAAAATTTCCAGACATATAAAGAAAGTAAGCTGTTTAAGTTTCAATTCATCTGACTGCTAAATGCTGAAGCATTCCCTGGCTAACAAGCATTTTTACGGCAAACATTATTTGAGTTTCTTTTAAGGAGTTATAGTGCTCTGGAGGGAAAATCGAAATCAGCTGCCTCCATACTAGTAACTTCCACTAAATGAATTGGAGAACGCAACACTTTAATCCCAGGATGCTATTCAACGCGCTAGTTTTGACGATTGTTTGTGACACAAGACACATCTATGAATTGGCTTTGTGGAATGGTCACTGTGACGATTTTTCTTCGTTTTGTAATGTCTAGTTAGTACTTGTATTTGTAACTATTCTTATCTTCCTTTATGTATGTTATTTTAATTGTATGTAGTGGTTGCTGGGTCGCAATGCATTTCCATGCACCATAAACTATAGTTTTGACAGTTTGTTTGTTCGTAGTGTTTTGTAGATTTTTATCTAAATTTATGCATAAACAGAAACAGTATCAAAAACCTTGAGCATAGCTTTTCATATTGCCTTGTTTTTACTGGCCTACCTGCGTCAAAATTATGCCTCTGAAAATCCAGAGAGGGCAAGAGTGCTACTACAATACTTTCAGAATGAAAAATCATCAATTGTAATAGGTCCTTACAATATCATTACTGCCGCGTCAAACTTGACACATTTCCCACTTCAAGAGAGTCTTAGTTAGCTATTAGCAAAAGGACTTTCCATTCTCCAACCCCTGCAGCCCCCCTCCCTCCTTCTCTCTTAGTTTTCTCTTTCATTCAGGTGTCCTTACTGGTGGGGCAACTGTCTTCCAAGTTGGCATGACTTACGTATACATCTACCTTCTTGACAACTACGGAATGAGAACGACTCTTCAATTTGCTGGTGTAGTGAGCTTTACAATCTGTTTATCAGCCGCTGTGACGTATGTCCCTACCAATTACTCTACTGAAGATGTAAAATGTGAAGGAGAGAAGAGGATACTTCAGAGATACATTTCTGTCCTTAAGAACAAGAAGTATCTCATATTTCTCTTGGTCATCGTTGTTGATTGTTTTGCATATGCAGTTTCCGGTTTCCACCAGGTATGTAGTGATTGTAGTTATTGCAATGGGGGAGGAACCTTATGCCATGTAGCACAGGGATAGAGTCAAATAGAAAACTTGAAGCTATTGAAGCATCATGCTGTGAAGTGATGTTTATTGAGTGTCTGCAATATGATTTTCTATGCGAAAAGAAATATATCAACACTACATCATTTTAATGCACAATTTTAGGAAACGAAAACCGTTAGCATTGGATGCAAAGATGTGTCGTAGCACTTTCAATTGTGGGGGGTGCGTTTTGACCATTTGACCAACTACTGTTACAAAGGAAAAGGTTACGGAAAAGCCTATGAGCATTTATCTTGTAGCATAGCTGACTTTTGACCAGCTTCCTTGCAATTTTGAAAATATTGAGGGAAGTGACGTCCTCGTACGTCCTCTCAGCACATCCCTTATTGGATGGCGCTTATCACTCCTTTTAGCACATCTGCTACTAGTCAAAACGTTAAATTACTTGATCAAAGGGAAGGTTGTACATCTCTAAAACTGAGCTTTAAGCCTTGTTCAAACGTTTCACTATAGTCAGTGATGTTATAAATTATTCTGCGTCGTTCGTGTTTCAAAACAAGTGTGAACTTGCTTCAAGACCTTAGAAAGGATGATTACAAAGAATGAATATCAGTTAAGGCCACGCTTTATATAGTGGTGTAAAAGAACAGCTTTCATACTCATGCCCTTCCAAAATTCTAGTAGACACCTTTTCAGAAAAAGATTACCTGTCTATAGGTACACACCCATTGAGCCACGGTTCCGCATATAGATACACAGGCAGGGGGTGCACAGGCACGACATACTCATCGTTAGAATAGGCTGCGTAGGCGCGCAACTAGCAATTTTTCAGGGCAGGTGTCCAATTCACAAAATAGGGCACACTAAAACGTTTTAAAGAAGATAAAGCCTTCGAATACTGTTTTTCTGCTTCATATTTGGGGGGAATTCTGTGCTGAGGTTTACTGGTAACGTTGCTCTGAAGGCCAATTCTTATCACGGTAGAGAAAGGAAAAGGGGGATCGGGGACGAAGCACCCATATAAAGTTTGGGCTCACTCTTGTTCATTGTAGGGAACACCATTTTGTAATCGAGAGGGAACGTTTGTTCTCTTGCTGAAAATCGCAGAGTTCGAAACCCCCAGGACTCCTTCCCTAGTTGTGCGCTTGATGCATACAATGTGGCAGTCTGACGAGCTTAAAAAGGTGGGAGGCAACTGCAAAAGTGCACCCCCTATAGTTTTAAAATTCCCAAAAGTCAGGGGTGCGCCAGGTATTTTCTGGCAGGTTTCTAACTTCTACGAAGAGGGACTGATATATAAACGATTCTACCCTCAACGTTTTTATTTTAACTTCAATAATGCACAAAATTCTAAGTAGATAATATGTACAATAGTCTAAATAAATAGAAATAAAAAGAACTGGTAATTAGATTTATATCCTAGGACACTGTTCTTCCAATACCATTGATTAGGGCCACTGAGAGAGTTCAGAGGCCGCGAGGCAAAAGACGTAGAGGAAGTCCCCTACGAGCAATGCGAGCAGACAATTTTCAGGGTCTAGAAATTAACTTTGGAAATTACTGCTGGTTTACTTTGTGAGGCCTCCAGACCTTGAAGCATTAGATATTATGAGGCCCCCTTGGATTTTGACACCACAAAAATGCCCTCCTCTTAGTGGTCCTGCCATTGACAGCGTACTAGAACTGCAAAAGCAACTCTCTTAAAAATTTCTTTAAGCTCCCAACGGGAGCTAGCATACGCCGACGAAAACGGGGTAATAGCCTTCTCAGCTCCCTTCTAGCACCTTCCTACCAGTACTGCTTATAGCACCCTATTATGCGGGAACTTTAACAGTAGTACTAGATTATGTTCATACGCGCCCACACCTTTTTATATTCAGTATGTCCTAGCACCTATGAGCATTTGTAAAGAAGGAAAAGAGGAAGGAAGAAATGGGTCTGGGGCGCAGCACCAGAAGAAGTTTTGGAGCCAGGCTCTTTTAAAAGCAAAAAGACACACCCTTCACAACTGCGCATTGCATTTAATAGGCAATAGTTCAAAATGAAAAAGCTTTGTTGTATGCATGGAATAATTGTGGGGAGTCCATTGCAGAAAATTTGACGAATACTAAAAGATAGGAAATTAGTAGTTTCTTCAAAATTCTTGCGCAATTTTTTTAGATAGAGCTTATTCAATAGCTGATACTTAGCTCCATTTTTAAAGGCTCAAGCTTCAACAAGACGTTATGTTCAGATGTAGATTTTACCGAATTCTCTCAAATTAAATAGCAACTTTGAACGGTGGCTTTACTTTTTGGGAGTGTGACACCTCACCATGGCCTATTCGAGCCCTTGCATTGATCACTGGTTGGTGTGGGATTTCGTTTGGCTTTGGTAATTTGATAAGGAAGTTCTAGCGTGAAAAGAGTAGAAAAACCTGCGGTAAATTTAGATATTTGTATAAATGTGCAGGCGGTATCATTGTAAATGCTCTTAAGTTTTTACTCGATAACTTAAACTTTGCTTCATTGAAATTGGCTTGCCTTCGATAAGTTACGATACATAAAGTTGAGATCATTTACAGTGATATTACCTGTTACATTATTTCTTTCGGCTGTGCTATGCACTGAATGGCTCGTTCTGTGAGAAGCAGTCTTTAGAGGGTGTATTGCCGAGTTCCTACCATAAATTATTGCTAAGCATAGAAACAGTTTTGCTTTCCACATCTTGAAGCCCCCTTGCTTGTGTATTTATGTTTATACATATACATACATTTTATATATATATATATATATATATATATATAT
>OLMO02000003.1:5198033-5209945 GCA_900291935.2 Cassiopea xamachana | reverse complement strand
ATATATATATATATATATATATATATATATAATTTATGTATATGTATAAACATAAATACATAAGATATTAGTCAATTTACGTTAACTAAAGTCGGCAACGTAAATGCTGATGTGGACCTACTGAGTGAGCTACATATCTTACTTTTTAGAGTTTTACTTGGGTTAGAATCTAACAATAAGGAAAATGCTAATGCTATTCATATCTAAATGAAAAGGGAACAAAATAACTCTGAACTTGCAACCTAAGCGGCCACAAGATAGGCCATAATTGTAAATACTATGCTTTTCATTTATTGTTATCAAATTCCATTTTCAAGTCTATAATTTCACGTCTTTTGATTCAACTCCAGTCTCTCCTTCCTTAATTTACTTCGCACTACATTTTTAACCATTTGACACATCTTTCTGCATTGGTGGGGCGGGTTATTGTTATTCAGCTACGGCCACTCACTTTCAGCACATCATGTAAACCTATTTCTAAAAATTACCAGCACTTCTTTCTACAACTTTCACCAGTGTTGTGTGCTGGGAGAGTTTGGTGTAATTGTTGGGAGCATTTGGACGATGCTGATAAAGGCTGAATTTGGTCAAGATGCTTGGAGGAAATGATATTAGGTTAAGTCAGGTTACTCACTAATATTACAATGGTGCGTGCTCACTTAAAGTGAAAAGGTGATCTATTCATGGTAGTTTATATGAAAACACATTACTAAAGATGGAGGAAAAAGCCGAGTGATTGTTGATGAATTGATTGAGTCTGCCTTGAGAACATACCTCGTGTTGCAGAAGCTACATTGGCAGTAATTGTTGAGGAAACCGAGGATTGCCCCTATTGTTAAAACCTATTCTTATGCCATTGACGAATTGAAAATATGCCTTCTACGCATGCTCTTAGATTCCCTTCGGGGAATGACCACTTGAACCTGAACTTGAAAGGATACGAAGTTCATACCCCCAACAAGTAAAGATCACGAACATTTCGTCATTCAGATGCAGATGTTATCGACGGAAAGGAGAATCACCTCTAAGCCTGTCAATACGAGGCTGCACCCAATTCTCCCTATGCTGGCATACCCTTGGTCAAGTTCAATGACTAAAGTTTCCTTCTTTCCAAAGCATATCAGAGCTTTTATTAGCTCTGTTCTGATTTATTGTTATGTATAAAGTGCCGTGGAGGGTGTTCAGGGGGCTATGCTTAATGTAAAAATCAAAGAGTTTTTTAGGGGGCTCAGCCAAGATGCAGTGGGCATCCAGTAGGTTTGATGAACTTTAAAATGGGCTGAATTATATTTTTTTGTAATAAAATATGTTAGATGTGAAGCTCATGAGTTTTGCTTCCACTAATTTTTGTTTCACCTTTTTCAACTTTTGTATTTATACGACATGGACAGACAAATCATCACAACAAATGAATGCGGGTGCAGTGAACGGTGTGACCCGGATAGATTTTCTACATCTCACCTGCATCACACCACTCTCCTACATTTCTCAAACGGCGCCCTTGGACCAGAGTCTCAAATTGAGCATATTCTACAAAATTGCCTGTAGAACCTTAATCATTGGGTTCAACTGTAAATCCAATGACTAAGCCTTCTCTCCTCTATTAGGTCCAATCCAGTCTCTATGCACTCCTAGAACCATTCCTGTACTGATTTGTACTAGATTCAAAGCAATTGATCACATCGCCTCGCCCACTCCATATCAGGATACTTTACACTTTCTCCAAATGCTCTTCAATATGGCCTTTCTGAAGGCATTTGGTCCTAGTCTCATTCATAGTAGGTTGTCTATTTTCCTATAATATTTTTGTAATTCTCCCCATAAATGAGTGTGCACTTTTCTAAAGGTTCACTAAAGTTGCTTCTCACTAACTGTTTTTATTTCTCCTAAGGTACAACTAGCATTGGAGATGGGTTTACCAGCCAGCATCTGCAACCAACTTCCTATTTTCACATCCATCAGCGGCGGCTTAGGAAGAATAGCTTGTGGCTTTATACTGGACTTCTTTTTCACTGACAAGCTCATTTACTATCAATGCTCTCTACTCGTGGTTGGTCTTATAGCCCTGCTTGGATTGTTTATCAAGACAGCCTCGCCTCTTATCGCCTTCATTTGGATTCTTGGCTTCTTTGATGGGAATTTACAAGCTTCAGTACCAATAACATTGCTATATTTAACTGGCAAATGCACCCTTGCTGAAGGCATCTCAATTATATTTGTGGTATCTGCAGTTCCAATTATGCTTGGTCCACCGATTGTGGGTGAGTTGATTGCAAGGCCTCATTTAACGTACCTTGAGGCTGCGAGCACAGATCTGAAAAATGTGCCTGCAGAAAAAATGGATTGTAAAGGATATTGTAATGAAAAATACCTGCACAAATTTGAAACTTTTGTGCGTTCGAGCAGCGCTCGGTGTTCGAGTAGGTTAATGAGCTCTGATGATTGCTATATATCGTCACTGAAATTTCCTTGCTCAACAAACACTTTACATAAGAATGACTGCCGTCTAGTGGAATAAGTAGGTAAAAATCCATTACATATGGCGTTGTCTGTCTCCTTCCTCTCAAAGGAGGATTTTTTGTAAAATTGTTTGGATAGTTTGAAAATTTTGATAATGTGGGGAATCAATATTTGACGAGAAATCCTGATAGAACATACACAAACTTTGCCAAGATAGTTTTCTAGAAAATTACAAACAAAGGTCTAGTTTCTCATCTTACAATTAGAGAAATAGCCAAAACTCCAAATCTCTAAAGCATAGGACTGAGTACTATATAAAAAGCTTTCATTACTCTACTCTTAAGGGTTGGACTAATACTCATACGTGACTTGCCGACAATAAATACTTCAAAACGCAACTGAAATTGTATGTTTATTCTTTTCCGACATATAATGACAACTAATTAATGCCAACCATTTATAATTTACGATATTTACAACCAGGGGCGAAGCGAAGGGAATGATTTGAGGAGTGGACAGCCCAGTTTGCCGATGAGAAAGGCGTCCCTCTTCCAGATTTGCTGAAATAGGAGATTTCCCTCGCGTTTTATCAATAATACAATGTCGACTAGGCACTATTGATGTTCTACTAGTTTGTTTCCTGATATAATGACAGGTTGGAGAAGGATCTCAGCTAATACCCGCCCAGCTAGACTGGTAATATTATTTCATGTCATCAGGAGCATAGGATAGTTTTCTTGATCACATGGAATACGGCAATGGATAGAATAGGTGAATGGAATAACTTAGTGGATAATAAATGCAGTAAAGGACTGAAATGTCGGGTGTTATTTAGCATAAGCGTGGGACAGCTCCATATTCAATTCTGAAATAAATTATTTTATCCTAAAAGTGCAACATTCCTGTATTTTTGTACTGCAAAAGTTTGAAACTCTCTACATTAGAAGGGACATGATTCTGCTTCATGCTTGATGGGCTAACATTCAGTGCAAGTCTTGTCACTGGCTTCAGTATATAAAACAGTTAAACAGTGCATATTAATCCACGCGTACCAAATGACCTGGAGGATGCTCGCACCAGAAGTGAATCAGATAAGAAAATGAGGAAATTTTAATTAATATATGCTGCCAATCCTCTGCATTACAGTTTGCATGCTCTTTCATTCTATTCCAAGTATATTTTCCCATTTTCAGGTATGATCGTGGACAAAACAAATAGTTACAGCGCGTTCTTCTACATCGCTGGCTTACCCCATTTTGTGGCATGTTGCATAGCACAAGGTATTCGATTTGTCAAAGAAGAAACTACAGATGACAATGAAGATATCAGCAAGATGCTTAATGACAAGCTGGTTGTGATGTCAAGTAACCGTGAAGCTAAAGAGTTGCTGCGATTGGAAACTCCAGTCTAGTTTTCTACTTTTCTGAGCTAGCAAAGATTGAACAGAAGATGTTGAAGGTTGACCAAAGCAGAATTGAATGTGTAGTAAATACACCAAGTTCTATTTAAATATTGAGCCATTGCCACTTCCATGCCAATTGTATTGCAGTACAATTGTCCAATGTTAATAATTTACAGCTCACGTTGCACAGTGTACAGTGTAGAGCAATCAATCTACGTTCGAAACATACAGTATGTATCATGCAGTCCACGATTCAAAATTCATCATCTTCAGCCACCAATCTACAGTTCCCAGTCTTAAGCTTGCAATAGGCAGTGTACACCTTGCAGTCGCCAATCTGTAATTCATCATCTGCAGCTCCAAATCTAAGGTTCACAACCTCAAATTCCCTATCTACAATTCGCAATCTACATAATTCCATCTATAATCTTCAATCTACAATTCCAAATCCACAGTCCCTAATCTACAGTGTACACCCTACTGTCCACAATCCGCAATTCACAACCTGCAGCTCCAAATCTACATTTCCCACTCGACAATTCCTATTCTACAGTTTACAATTACAGTCCCCAACCCACAGCCCATAATCTACGATGAGCAATAAGTGCTGTTGTGATAGGGGAATGAGGACTGTGGAACATGTCCACTCTAGTTCTCTCTAAGAAAGATTGTCTTATGCATTCAGATTGTAGGAGAAACGGCTAGGGTTCGTTTGTCAAACCACCCCTAGTAAGATTAACTGTTTTTTCTTTCATATCATTGCTCTTCATTATGCTTTCATCACATCTCTTATCGTGTGCCGTTTTGCTGAACTAGCAAAATGGGTCCGGTTCACCTTTCAGTAAAATGGGACTGACTTATTTGCACTAACATGGGTGTAGTCACTAAATGGGTGGTACTTAAAGGATGCTGCTTACTGACGTCTTACCAGTGTTTGAAGGGTGGTACTACCACTATGAAAAATCAACAGTTTGCAATATACAGTTTATAATCTACATGTTGCAGCTTGTAATTTACATTTACAAGAACACCAACATGTATTAATAATGCACAATTTGACTGGCTCTCATTGCATAAGCAAGATATGTTGTGCTTCTTGAAATGGTGACATCAAACACCATAGCAATAAATGACATAATAAGCAAGTTGTCCAATTTCGCATGACGAGAGGCATTCGTAGAGCCATAAATTTGTGGATGACTTCAGGCACTAATGGGGATCGATTCCATCCATGCAGAATTATCTAAGAAATTGAGGATCTTTGGGACCGACTTTAAGAAGTGAAGGCCCACTATCTTTAATTGCCAGGAGAAGATGGGTGGGTCAGTACTGAACCTTCAAAGCCAACTATGTGTTCTTCGTGCTAAGATGAAAATTGTTAGGAGATTCTCCTTAAAACATGGTGTTTGTGAAAAGGGTAAGATCCCCTGACATTTCCCTGACTTTACAAAAAAGGACCAATTTCCTTGACAATTCCTTGACCGTTGTGTAAGATAATGGAGTTCCCTGACAATGCCCTGACTATCCTGATAAGGCAGACAACCTGCAAGACCTCATTCAAAATTGAACATGAAATCAAAATTGTAGAGGTATGTACTTGCACAATTAAGTTGAATCAAAGAGTGACAACCAAACCTATTCTTATGAGAAAGAGTTTGAAAAAAGATGAGGACAGGTGTTTATTCTATATTCAAAGCTTCACTAGAAGAAAAGATATCTACCTGTATCTGTTTCTGTTTTCACAATTGCAATATGCTGCAATGCTGTCACCAGAATCATAATAATGATAATGACCAGTTAATTAATGACTTTATGAGAAGTGTACAAACCAGTGGAGAAGAACATCAGTATGGGATACCATTATTTAGAAATCTTAAAAAAGAGCTTTAGGTGCTTTGAGTGGGTGAGTCAGATAGAGGGGGAGGGGTGGTCATATTTTGGAGGCACTGCCTGATAAAAATTGTTCTCTAACCACTTTATTGCTTTTATCACAATCAGGTTTTCACAACAATTAATGTGAGCAAATGGTAGTTTTGCAGGATTTTTTGGGCCCCCTTGAGTGTATAAATATCCATAACCTTTTCTGAAGGACTCGCATATGGATAATACTTCATGACAATTGGTGAAGGCTATGTTTCATTGAAGGTTGCTTTGCAAGACTTGCACATAGTCTAGTCTACTTTAAAATCAACTATATATCTATTATATCTAGAAATGCTAAAGTAATGCATTCTATATTGAAAAATTTGAAACCTTTCTGTTCTCAAGAAAATATTTGCAAAAAATTCTTATCAGTACAAAATGAAAATTACTTGTCCGATTTGATAAATTTCTTCATGGCCAATGAATTTCAACCAAAGCTGAGTATGGTACAAGGTTAGGATACTTAAGTGTGGCTTCTTTAAGATTGCATGGAAAAAGTGAGCTCCGCACTGATGTTTGGTCACAACTTGGGATACTGTGAATGATCATGAATCGTGTGAGTTGTTTGTTTGCAAGTAACTAGTAAAGGACTAGTAGAAACAGCTTAGCTGCTAAACAAGTGGGGGTGATGTGGAGGCGTGGATGAGTAGACTTGGAACCTGGGGGCTTGCCTCCAGAAAAATTTTCTGGCAGCATATTCTCTAAAACGTGAAAATATCACTTTGCAAAATAGGAGACAAATTGTGCTTCAATGGGATGGGTTATTGAGCTATCGCATGTGAACTGTATTTTTAACAATTGACTTCCAGGAGCTTTTATATTTTCAAAGAGTATTGTTCAGGAGGTAAATTGCATTCCAGGAGCTACTGGTGTACCTGCGGGGTGAAATTTACACGGCATGTACCCTAGTGACTGGAGGTGAGCGATTCCGACATGTGTACGGATATGGGGATTTCAATCACACAGATTTACAGCGCTGCCCCTTAACAACTCAACCTTATAAGCACAAATAGATATCCTTATGCTATGCAGCACCTATTGCTGTCATTGTATGAGTATGTGAACTTGGAAAACAATTGCAAAACAATGAATGGTTATACTTGTCGGAACGAGTCTAGATATCTCACCTCCAGCACTAGCCATTATCGCCAGCCGTAGTTAATGGATGGAGCATGCGCAGATATGAGAAATTAGACATTTTGATTCAAGGCAGTGTCATTACAGGCAATGAATTGAATTCTGCACTCTCCGGCTCTTTCGTCAGTAGCACGGGGTAGGACATTTGATCGGCTTCTGTCGACTTGACAGTTTAATGAAAGGACTCCGGTGACATAATGCAGAGTTAAAACAATTAGGTAACATAACCAGTGGCGGATTTTGATGGGGGAAGAGGGCAAAGCGCCCCTAAGCTGCCATCGAGTCTGCAAATTCTCGCCAAAACTGGTAGACGAAAGACTGATCACATATTTTAAAAATAAGATAGTCACTTGCTTGAGCCTCATTTTGCCAGGTCACCTTTCTCGTATGAAAAGCACATCTAGTATACTTGACAAATACTAGACTACTTTTAACTATTTAACGTGTTACAGTGCATCAAAAACTGTATCTAAAGTCACGTCCACTCTTAGGCCCCGAATAAGTGGGGGAATCCTAATAAGCAGGGAGTTGGAAACTAATTAAGATGCAATAAGCGGGGGAGTGGGAATAAGCGGGGAGTTTCGGAAGTTTGTACTGACTGTGCAATACCAGCCCAAATACAAAATACTCCCATGACTATCTATGTAAGCAAATGCTTTCGGAATCTTGCCACATATATCTCATTTGTTACAAGGGTTACTCAACAGAAGTACCAACTGTATACAGTTTACTCCTAATCGAAATTTCATTCAGTATTTTCTGCACTTTATTTATTATCTATACTTTGGAACACACATACTGTGCTTGTGCATGTTCGTGCGGTGTGCGTGGGTGTGTGCGTGCGTGGGTGTGTGCGTGCGTGGGTGTGTGTGTGTGTGTGTGTGTGTGTGTGTGTGTGTGTGTGTGTGTGTGTGTGTGTGTGTGTGTGTGTGTGCGTGCCTTCGATTGTCCTCAGTACGGGTACAGTTTTTTATTTGTAAAAAGACATTTTAAAGTAGTAATGGGATAGGGAAACATTTCTTGGAAACCGAGGCTGGAGTATAAGTTTCAAGAGAAGAGCCACGACGAAATAGCGAAATATATAAAGAAGGAAGATGTTTTTCGTCGTGGCTCTTCTCTTTGGATAGGGAATGAAGTAAAGAAATCTCATTCCTCTTCCATGTTTTCTTTCGACTACAGCAACAGTAGTTAGTGCCAACAAAGAATTTTTAAAACAACAACCAAGTAGGAATATCTAGTATGTGATTGTCAGTCACTTGTTCAAAATGGTCCCATACCAACATAATTGAATACAAGGCATCCACATTTCAACCGGAGTGATGGCCCAGTGATTAGAGCATGGGTTCCCAAGCTTCTCTAAGTACGGCCTCATTCAGCAATTCCAACTAAACAGTGCGACACGAAGTCTTTATGTATGTGTATATATAAAGTACGTAATTGACATTTAATTACAAGAAAAAACATTTATTTTCTATTTTGTTTGCAGAAATGTGGCTTATCTCTAATGTCACAGTAAATGAAATTCACGGTTTTAGCAGAATTGCAAAATGGTGTTGAATTTTATCATATTATATGTTCCAACTGTTCACTATTTGATCAATTTGCTGTATATTTGGATGTGTGTTGTTAGGTAACACATCATTAGAATTTTACATGTTGATATTGTAACTGCTGACACCATGATTTCTCTCCTATTTATTTCATACCATTTTATTACTAGGATATTGTCGTGTTTCATAGCCAAATATGCAATTTATCAACAACTGACGCAATATTAGAAAAACACGCTTCGAAAGTGGCGCCAAAACATGCAAGTTTACTATACAATAACATAAAATACAGGGAAAGTTACAGGAACCTATGCAGCCTCCTAGTACAACTAACTATAGCGTATGGGAACACATGTGGTAGAGCGTCTGCCTCACAACCGGAAGGTTGCTAGTTCGAACCCTGGCCGAGTCATATCAAAGACTTTAAAATGTTACTCACTTCCTTCTCGTCTGGCGCTCGATGTATGGGAATGGAATGAGAAGTTAAACATGCGGAGCCACCAGTCGCAGATATGTGACCAAGAACCGCTGGAAACAGAGATAGGTACCGCCCTATGCTCCATTGGTGCGGGAGGAACTTTGACTATTTTGATCCACATTTGAGCTCAAGTTCTGGGAATATCATATTCCTAAACAGCAAAGGCCCAGTGAAACATATTTTTCACAAATGTAAACATTTAACTTAGGACTAAAGCACTAAATTGTCCCAATTACTACATGTCCCATTTAAAATGTCCCATCTGCAGTATAAACTAAGACGGGGCAGGGATGAATAAAAACTATTAAACATGGTTCGTTCGGCAACTTCATTAATTTGGGCTATGCACTGAGTGTTGGTACCGGAGTGATGACCCAGTGGTAGAGCATTTGCCTCACAACCGGTAGATCGTGGGTTCGAGCCCCGGCCGAGTCATACCAAAGACTTTAGAAATGGTACTCACTGCCTTCTCGTCTGGCGTTCGAAATATGAGAATGGAGTGGGAAAGTTAAACTCGCGGAGCTACCGGTGGACCAGCCCCCCGCTGTAGCTTTGACTGCATTCACCGATACGTGGCCTAGGGCTATAGAAACGGAGATAGGCGCCGCCCTATGCGCCATTGGGCGCGGGAAAGGACTTTGACTTTTTTTGACTGAGTGTTGGAGCTCCTTTATTATGCAACACTTCTCAATAAATGTCTTATTAACGTGAATCCACAGAGTTGAATCTAGTATCACCCAGTGACCTAGCTATAGGTCCTGCTGGTCATACTGAGCAAGATCATTTTCCTAACGTCTGACAAGTCCTTTTTGACATTAGTATCCAGCTATATCGAGGAAATTCCCTCCCCTATGCTCTAGTGAAATGCGACTTAGGTCATAATGATTATGTGAACGAGTTCCTGCTTAACAATGATAGCAGGTATAGCGCATTGTATTTCGCACAACTCCTTCTTCCGATTGACTTTTGGCAAATGGAACAATGCGTGTAACGTACCTCAGTTCCTACTCATCTGGAATAGCAGGAACATATTAACTCTATCCTTTGTAGCAGAGCCTCGGTTTCACAACTTTGGTAGGCGTACATAGTAGAAGGAGACCAATACCAATAGTTTGGCTATTTATATCGTCTATTTGCATGGTACAGCACAAATTCAAGGATGGGAAATAGGTACTACTGAAGTGACATTGTGCTACAACACATTTTAAAATCATTTGCTGCAAGGAATTCCTCTGAGTAGAAGCTTATTGTAAAGCAGCCTAGGCCCTATCGAAGCTTGAAGCTGAGCACTAGAGTCAGGTCTTTCAAGATAGCTTGTACAATAAAAAGAATTCGCTTTATGGTAGCAAAAACATTAAAGGCCAGCTAAGTATAAATCTCTGACTTGATAACATAAGTGAATTAATGGAAAGGTTTTTGATATCTGCTGATATCAGTGTAGATAGAACTGCACCAGCTATAAGAAACATCACTCCAGAAATCTTGAGCTCGTTTAGATAATTTTTAAATCAAAATTAATCATAACAAAATTCTAGGGCAAGAGCCATATCTGGAAATATGTTCTTGAATTTGGAACCATCAAGTAGGAGATTCTTAGTTTTATTTATATAATGACTTTCTGGGGCATGAATAATGGAAAAATGAGCAAATGAGAGTTCTTCACATGGACTACACTTCTTCCTATCCCAATCAGCAGTCTCAATCTCAGCAGTGGAAATCTTTATTGCAAATGTCACATCTTTAAGCAGTGTCATTTGTCTTAGTTCAGCATTAAGAGAGCATCTTTCATTAAAAGTTGTTGAAATAGCTCATCCATAAGAACAAAGGGGCGTTATTGTTTACATACAATTTATCTGATTTCAATAGTACATTATGCTTTAAGATACCTGTGAAGAAATTATAGAGTTTTGTTGTTGATTGTGGTTTTAGAAGGTATTTGGACAGTCAGGAATCCTATATTCAATTTTGCAGAGCAATGTCTCTGATTTTAGTTGTGCTATTTCTACAATCTTAAGAAATGGAGCTGTTTTCAAGATTCCACATATGTTTAATCTCCTTAGAGTGAAATACAATCCGTTTTTTAACAAAAATATGCTGCAAATCAAACTGATATTTAGGTGCAAAGAAGCAGAGTTCTAAATTTAAAGCTCAGCAGTAGAACTGGCTTATATGTATTATGTGTCATATGTTCATTTAGAGGATAGTATTCCTATAGAAATGAAGCTGCTAAAATTAAGTCCATCAATATCTTTATCCAGTGTCTAAGTTGAGTACTGTTTCTTGCTTGAGATGAACAAATGCTCATCTTATAATCAAAATAGGACAAGAAATATTAAGTGCCTTTTGTCGGATTCCAGTGCACAAGGTTATTGCACAAGGGATGGAAGAAATGGTATTTGTCTTAGCCTGATAAATTAAAAGTATGTATTGGAGCCTAGACCATTGGGTTTTCACTTCAAGCAGCTATTGGAGAATTTCAATACTTGGGTAAGCAATCCTGAAGAAAATAGTGAACACTAATTATTGAAAATGAAGACTTGATTTTTCTAGACTTGCATGGCTATGATATTCTTAAATTGTTTGGGAAAAACCAAGCAGTTTTGTACTGTTAGCGCTCAACTATATGTTTACAAAATTAATGTTTCACTCATGACTTATTCAAAGCCACTCAAGATTTCTGTACTGGTGTTAGTTGAAACTGGTTCAATTCTACTTAAGGTTATACTTGCAAATGTTAAAGCCCTTCCATTATCACCTATCTAACCAGCGAATTATAGTTGGCTGCTCCTTAGTGGAAACATCTGGAGCTTCACCTTAAGCATTCCATAGCCTTTTCCTTATATGATTATGAATCACTAAATTAATGCAATCAAATTATTGTGAATTTCTGAGGAAGCACATGTAAAGGCACATAAGTAAGACTTTTCGTTTTTGGCTACTTTTCTGTGGGGGGGGGGGGGGG
>OLMO02000003.1:5133169-5196841 GCA_900291935.2 Cassiopea xamachana | reverse complement strand
CCTCACCTTTTGGCAAGCAAAATCTAAGAATAACAAGTAAATGCGAATAACAGGAAGTTGATAGTTGCGATAATTCTGACCCACTGTGGTTCTACTACGCTCAAGTACTGCCACTTCATCAGTTCCTTTGAATCATAAATATTTACGGTGTACTTGTTTAGGTCGAGTACCAAAGCAATATATATTGAATCATTTTAGTCAAAATAGCGTACTGAAAAGGCCAAATATCTGAATGAATGACCTTCTGAAAACATATAGACAATCAACGCATGTGCATCTTGCAGTTCCCCACAAGCTCTGCTAAACAATAAATGACAACTTAGGTGTAAACAAACAATTTTCAGTTTCCTAAAATTAAAGAAAGATGCAGATTTAGCTTCAGTTTGAGGCTGCTCCAATTTCATTTTCTATATAAAAAACAGAGATTGGGCTAGTGTAAAAACGTATATTAAACATATCTCAAAAACTTGACCTGACCAAAGAAAATGGATAGTATATTTGGATTCAGCGCATCAAAACATGCCAAAATCAGTCGAAAAACCTTTGACCTTTTAAAAAAAGTTTTTAAACGCAGGCCAGTGTAATCAATGAATATAGACCCTTTATCGAATAGACTACGAAACATCAGATTATAACTGAAAGGAAACAGAATTTTCATTGGTATCTGCACCATCTAGGAAGCAGAGATGCAGGGATTATCGGCACCAATTTACTTGTCACCGATAATGCTGCCTGGATTATTCATGTCAAGGCTGGGCCTGTGGAGTACAGGGCCAAATACCATATTTCATAAAAATGTTATAATAATCTTGGTCGAGTACTAATATATCCCAAAGTTTGTAGGATATTGACATTTCCATGAAGAAGATTGGGGTACAGTGGAAAAGTGCAAGCAGAAACCACATATCCTTGATTTCAATAGATAAAGTTAAAACTGTCTTTTCTACGTTGATCTTTCAATGCCCAAAGCAGTAATGATAACCGTAGTATTACTACCGTGCGTATACAACATTCAATATATTTCGGCTAAAATTTGCTGGTATCAATCAATAAACATGTAAATAAACTTGAACAGAACGTCAGGTCGTCAGGTCTTTGGTGTCGTTGGCGAAATTTCTGAAAGAAACGAATAAACTCAGACACAGTAAGCACATGTCACAGCGGCATCTCTCACAAGGCAGATAACATGCACCAAGCATGGCACTTTCATGACAATTCAAACAAGTAAATCACTACTAATAAAGTGACGCATGCATCAGAGAGAAAAACCAAATGGGGGGCACTGATGCCATTAGAATCAATCGTACTCATAAATTGGTGATAAAACTGATTGGCAAGATTTGCAGTCGACATCGAAAGAATGTAATAATAATTTGTATAACACTCAGGTGTAACAATATGATACATTGCACCTGCGTAAAATTGTTAGTATGAAGAATCATCATCACTGCATTAAATAATTATGCACAGATATTTCAGTTTAAGAGGAATGACTTACACCAGTAACCAAAATATTCTTTCCAGCTTAGCTCAATGCTTGTGTAGTTGAGGAGGGTATTGTTAATAACATGACAGTAACTTCAGTAATACTCTTGCACCCTGACTTTAACTCAAGTAAAAGCATGGCTGGCGAAGCTAGGCCACACAAAGTACTAATTTACTTTACTTGGTAGCAATAAAGATGATGGTAAGGGAATAAATATAATCCATGTGCCAGTTAAAAGTGCACATTTACTACGTCGTAGAGATGTTTGTATAAAACATATACATTAAACAGCCACTATAATCAGGCGTCAGTGCTAGTAATTGAAAAGTCAATCTGGCACTATTAAATCAATATCAGAGTAAAATTTCTTGCAAAATAGCAGCGTATGCAAGATATAACATAATAATACTATCTGAACAATTGTGATAAACTGCATGGTTTTTCCATCTGCATCAATAGTGTGTTTTAATGCAGTGAACCGTATACAACCAAAAACAAACATATATGGTTTACAGTAATAGAAGTGCATACTCTACTGTAACTCGTGCCCATACGGGTCTGAACAAGACATACGTAGGAGTGTTTATCATTTGCACCACACTCCTGTTCTAAATATAAAATATGGAACTTTGCATATCATGATAGACTGTCATACGATTACTAGCAGTGAAACATTAATACAATTCCGAAGGAACATACTTTCTGCTTGCTGCTAAAATTCCAACTTTTGACAGCATCCATATGGAGAGCTATTTGGCTAAAGCAAAAACTACAGGGAATGAAAATCTATCTAGGAAAATAGTGCCATTTGTTAACATGTTAAAGCCATCAATTGAGCCTCAACAAAGGCAAGTGGGATGTTAGTTACTGGTATAACAAAATTAGTAACTGAAAATTGTTAAGGCAAGTAATTTCTTCACTCATTTTTGAATATTCCATATGAGAAGTACCCCCAGAAAAGGAGTGCATGGAGGCTGTGCCAGTTTACAATGTACTCACGGTACCTAGAGTTCTGATGAGTACAGTAATTGCTGGTTTGCAAATTAAGGGGAACATTGGTAGAATCTTCGTATATATAATGCAAAAAGTGATAAGTATTAAGGTTGAATGTATTGCATGCCCAACGAGCTTAATCTGTTGTCTGCGGATAATCTAGTACTATTGTTGGTATATGAGCAAAACAATTCTCTGAATATTAAGAAGAACACTAAATTACATTCATTGTTAAAAACAACATTGTTAAATGTGTGTTGAAAAACAAGGCTTGAGAAATTTTTCAACTAGTCTAGTGGACCACAATAGAAAACTGTCGTGGGTTTGCAGTGCAAATAGAAAGTTTACGATTCGATACCCAACTCACTACGACGACCCTTGGAGGCTTGGGCAGGAGCGCAGTAAGATCGTGTCGCCGTAGTCTGTTGAATGTGGTTACGAAACGCAACACGCAAATGACTACTCAGCTATTTAGGCGCCAACAATCGAAGTAATATTTAGCAATGGAGGCCAATATTGAACTTCAAGAGCTTGCTTTACAGCTGCATGAAAACAACGTGCTAGATGATGACGACCTTTTCATGCTCTTAGATGCGCCTAGGCCTAGAAGAAACTTGCATAGTGCTTTGCCATTTTGGCGCTATGAGCATTTCAATCTTGAGGGCTTGACTGACGATGAATGCAAAGTTGAGTTTAGATTTGGCAAGGATGATATTTACACACTTGTACATACATTCGACTACCAGAGGTGATCAGGTGTTACAACGGTGTTATAATAGATTCCGTGGAAGCTTTGTGTATTTGCCTCAAACGATTTGCATACCCTTGTAGGTATGCAGATTTGATTCCAAGGTTTGGTAGGCCTGTCCCACAGCTCTGTATGGCTGCCAATTTTATCACAGAGATCATATACAACAGATATTGTTATCTTCTTACAGAATTAGACCAGCCTTGGCTATCACCACAAAACCTACAAACATATGCACGTGCAATCCACAACAGTGGTGCTGCACTTGACAATTGCTGGGGTTTTGTAGATGGTACAGTCCGACCCATTTGCAGACCAGGGAGGAATCAGAGAGTGGTCCATAATGGCCACAAAAGGGTGCATGCCCTTAAGTTTCAAGCGGTTGCTGCCTCCAATGGGTTAATTGCAAATTTGCATGGTCCTGTAGAAGGTAGGAGACACGACAGTGCTATCTTAGCAATGTCTGGTCTTTTACCCCAGCTGGAGCAATATTCTCTCTCCTACTGGAGAAATTTTATGTATCTATAGGGACCCTGCCTATCCTCATAGGTTACAGCTTCAGCGTCCATATGAGAGAAGAGCCCAGTTGACTGAGGAACAACAAGCCTTCAATCAGTCCATGAGCAAGGCCAGGGTATCAGTGGAATGGATTTTTGGAGATATTGTGAACTATTTTAAATTCACAGATTTTAAGAAGAACCTAAAGATTGGCCTTAGCTCTGTTGGCAAAATTTATACTGTGTGTGCCCTTTTAAGAAATGCACTGACATGCCTCCATGGCTCAACCACATCAGCTTACTTCGATTTGCAACCACCTGGTCTCCATGAATACTTTTTATAGTTTTCTTGGATGCACTGAAACGGTTTTTTTAAAAACCACCAAATATCACCAGTGAAAATGATCCTACAGCTTATCTTGCACATGACATTATATGCTGTTCACTAACTTTCATATAAGAAACATGGCTTATTTCTTAGTTACATAGTTCTGTTTTTTGAAAACAAAACCCACATGACTCCCTTTTCCAGGGTTGCCACTGAGCCCAGGGAATATCAAGGTATTTTATGTTTGATCAGGGAACTTTTTGGAAAGAGAGATTTTGCAGAAAATCAAGGGCAAAAAGGAAAAGTTTTAAGATCCATATTGGTCTCTTTCAAAGTAACAACATTCTTCATACTCAATAACCAATCCAGTATAGTGTGGAAGTCACCAAAATTTACCCTTTGTATATCTTTTTGTTCTGCATAGGCCTTATGAAGTACTACTCTACTCAATGTTTTATACAACCAAAAATTGGAATGGCCTAAGAAGGGTATAAGCTCTCCCAAACCCCATAATTGTCAAAAGAACTTATAGAAGCCTGAGTAAGGGTTGCAGGAATATTAAAGGAAATGAGTAGGATTTCACTGCGCATATCAGGAAAATCTGGGAATTTTCTTCTAAAATACTACTGGAAACCCTCTTTTCATAATTTTGGACTAAGATTTCTATAAAACACTTAGATCATAATTTCATACTGCAGTAAACAATAGCATATAAATAATTTTCTTGAAGAGTATACAAATTGACTATTACAAGGTTTGGGCTCTTGTATCTAAGCTAATTATTTGAACCAAGGCAATGGATAAAAATTGACAGAAAATATAATTTCATTGTTTGCTAATTCAACTTTTCCTTTAAACTATTTACAAGACTCCGTAGAGCTTGATTTCCCTGCTGTATTTGCAAGAGAATTACTTGTTGCTGGTGGTGCTGCTGAGTCAATATTTCTAGCAATTTTTAATCCTTCCTCTCTCTTGCCTGTTGTTCTCTTTCAATTCCAGCTCCCTCTTTCTCAGTTCCATTTCCTGATCAGCTTTCCTCTCTTTTGCATGATGCTCTTTCTTTCTCACTTCTAACTCCTCTCTCCTCAACTCCAATTCCATCCTCCATTTGTCCTTCATGAAGTCAAGTGTTTCCTCTCCACTATTCCTTTTTTTCTTTGCATTCCTCTGATTTTCTCTTCCTATTGCTTCTGCTAGCCTTTCCATAGACCTTTTTCGTACACCTTCAGCAGTCTCCCTTTCCTTCTCCATCACCACTGCTGTGCTCTCTGCTCTTTGTGCAATTTCCTCCTCTGCTCCTTCCCTCTGCTCCATTATATTTTCAATGGCTTCATCTAACTCAGTCTTGCCTGGGCTTATCCCACTGGCCCTTTCCTCAGCTGCCATCTTTCTCTTAAAATTCCTTTCTAATTTCGCATACCTCTCCCTAACACCTCTCTGGTCAACGACAAAGCGTAAGCCCTCTACCAAATTTAGTGCACTAGCTACATTGTCCCATTCCTGACCCCTTTCTCTTGTCCCAGCCTTAAATCTATATGGCTCTACTACCAAGATTTCTCTACAGAGCAGCACATCATGATTGGTACTCCATACCATCTTATGTCTAACTAAAGAAGTAGTTGAAGCAATTAAAACAAATATGTGGCTTTCAAAGTTAAATTCCACACAATTATGATTGACAGCATACAAAACATAAATTTCCAAGCTGCACTAAAATGTTATGGCTTCGTAGTCCTTGCTTTAACAGCCTATAGATATGTCAACACAAACCAACAGTAGTTATGCAGCCAGCCATTATTCACAATTCTATCCAAAAATAAGATGGGACCTTCAATACACATTCTGTTCTACAATAAATAGATTTCACTTGCTAACATATGTGCACTAAAAGCTACTTGGGAGTGAAATATATAAATCTGTGGTAAATTCAGTACTCTATGATACATAATAAAGAATAAAATACTTTCGAAAGTCGATAATTCAGTAGCATTAGATGTCTATATTGTTAATTACAAACATTTGTGAAGCTCTTTGACCATCTGCTTCAGCTGTTGGATAGGCCATTTTTACAAGTACAAATGTGTCTGCCTACAAAAAAAGAAGCACTGTAGAACACAATTTGAAGCTAAACGAGGCAATTGCTGGTGTATTCACACGAAATGCTGGAAAAAATTAAATTTCAAGCAGTAATGAACCAATAATAATGTATTCTTACCTGCGTACTGATCACTGCGTGAAATTATCCGAATTTGAATAGTGGAGTTGTAGATGAGTGCGCAACTACAAGGTTATCCCCAAAGTTGCACTGGTGTCCAAGCCTCCAAGGGTCGTCGTAGTGAGCTACGTATGGAATCGTAAACTCTCTAATGACAAATGTCAATCTATTATGGAAAGCTGCATAAAGATACGAACTGTTTGTCAAGGCAACAACAAATTTTGTAGACGATGAGAATTTTTCCCTCTCGGTATGCGATATGTCTAGTAAGCAAGGAAGAAAACCACTTCGACACGTTACTGCACAACTTAGGATAATTACCATTTCCGCATACATTGGGTATTTTTCGAAAGGTTAAAGCAATTTATACCTACATCTGCATCGATACTGAAAGGGATCCAATAGGGCGTATACTCAATTGTGAGGAAAAGTTATAATTTTAAGAATAATAATTGAACGCACAACAGGAATACACCTTATGCTGTTCATAAGAAAACACGTCTTTCCGGGAGTGGCAAACCACATTGTTTTGCAAGAGCACCTGTACTTTCATTTCGGTTCTTAAAGTAACGTACTAGTAAGAAATGCAAAAAACTGAATTAAGAATTTTTAAGAAGAAGCATGCTACAAATATAAATCCTATCAGCTAATGTCATATATATATATATATATATATATATATATATATATATATATATATATATATATATATATATATATATATATATATATGTATATATATCACAATTTCTTTAGCTATAGCTGTGTCAGAGAATAGGGCAACTGATATGATCCAAAAGACCTCTGTCAACTCTATTTTTCAAATAACGTGCTCGTGAATAAATAGGATTCCGTTTGACTAGTATTTTGTTACTTCCATCCATCATTTCCTGGTAGATATTTCAAACAGAATGACTTGAAAGACATTGGGTTGCACTGTTTCTACCCTCAAGGTTGTGTGAAGCCTTCTTGAGCGTGAACTATCAGGTTGCTATACGCAGAGAATGGCAGTGTATCGCTCAAAGGAATTTGATATACCACTTAGAGCAATTTTGCGTTGCCGGCATCCTTCGCATTGGCTGAAAGTAGTTTGCTTCATTCATGCACGAGCTCAAAAATCACATAACAGGCTATGTAGTGCGATTTAGATCATGTCTAAACATCGAGCACGTGCCTCCTTGCAACCATTGCATTACTTTTGACCAATATAACCAAAAAATGTTGATGCTATTTTAAAAATTCTAATGGAGCATTCCTCCATAGTTGCGGTAATAAATTGGTTTTTAATAGACACAACTGCACCGAAGGCAGCGACACTATATCTTCCAATTTATAATGTACTAGTCAAGAAATCATTATTTATCTGAGTGACAGTTAGGTACAAATATATGTTAGTAGGAGTATTTCTTTGCACTGGCTCCAATGTCAAAATCTAGCTGTTCTGACTCAATTTGATGATACGTCTATGCACATCGTTGATAACTACAGAGCTTTTATTGGAGAAACGGATCGGACAATATTACATCAGTTTCAGTATAATGGGCTTATAATAGCCATTCTCACCAAAGGAGACTCAAACATCGTCAACTGAAAAGCGAGTCTCGTGGAATGCCCGGCTGTGAAATGGCTGGTGAATGAGTTATTACATCACTTTCAGTATAATGGACTTATAATAGCCATTCTCACCAAGGGAGACTCAAACATCGTCAACTGAAAAGGCGAGTCTCGTAGAATGCCCGGCTGTGAAGGGGCTGGCGAGTGAGTATCAAACAGGCAGTAGTAACAGTTGGCTGCCAAGGCTGAAGAATGCTTGTAATTTATCTTTCAGCTATGTTTGCTTATAAACCATTAGGTATACGTGACCCAAATGATGCAATAATTAAGGCTTTCTAATAAGAAAAAGACTTTGTATTTCCCTGTTATGGGACTCAGAATTGGAAGCTAAGGCCATTGAACTCATAGAGATAACTCTATGATTGAACTATATTAAAATTGCAAGACGTCACTGTCGTTAGTTCTAATTTCACTGCTATTGCAAGCAAATGCTAGAAACAATTCAGACATCCATTGATTCTATGTAAAGTCAAAGAAGGAACTTTGTAAAATGTGAGCGTACTCCCCCTGCAAGTAAATATGAAAGGATGAAATAAACAACATTGTCGTGTAGCGTGGAGCCTAAAGAATTAGGATTGGCTCGACGCCATTGCAAAATTGTCTCTACTTTCTGTAGAAATAAAGCAGATAAACGTTAGACAGAACTATTAAAAGATAAAGCACTTATCTGAAATGTAAGAAGCACCAACTTGAGCGGCCATTTTGATCCAAATTAAACGCAAATAATGAACCAAACGAAGAACGTGCTGCAAATATGACTGGTTAGCACAAGCACCAACACACAACTGGTTCACATGCATCGCGACGCACTATCTCGTACAGCTCTGCAAGGAGCTAGGCCGATGACGTAATAGAATTATCTTCCGCTGGTGATATTGGCAAGATGCCGTTGGTATAATCAATTGCATATCTGAATGTGATCCCATGACATGCACAACATAAAAGAGGTAATGTACCGAGAACTGTACGCAGTAAAATGCGTTGGTGTGGCTGGAAGGTAAATAGGCCTGATTCTGCCTGGTCATGGGTTACCCTAATGTCATCAACTTTGGTTACGTCAACCACCTTGGGGTTTTTAGCAAATTTTGGCATTTTCTATTCTCGCTTTTTGGTCGAATATAAAGAATCCAGAGAGAAGACAGGTTTGTTCTTGTTGCATGCTTAATTCTTTTAAGGCTTGCAGTAAGTACGTGGCATTGCATTGTGAACATACTTTTCATTTTCATTGTTTTTATTTTATTTCTTTATTTTAAAGGTTGAATGAAATCTCACAATAAGCGCTTGCCTCTAAGGCCTGAAAAATATATCGAAGCCATCTGCTCAATATTCAATGGTATCACGTAAGAGAAGCTCGCAGCATTTTGTTCGCAGTACTGGATTTATGAAGCGACGACACACGTTATTTTAATAAAATATCACAATATCACTTTATAAGTGTACTTGTTCCATTTTGGTTACTATATTTGCCATATAATTCATTACGTGCACTTATTCCTTTATATATGTCTTCGCCATCACTTTCTTTACGCGTACATTACCTTCACATCAGTTTCCTTTAGAACAACTTAAGGGTGGCATCTGTGTTGGTTATTAGTTTCTTTCAAGCACACCATGTAAACCTAAGATTGGATACCTCACTCATCTTTTTAAGCAAAGTGCATCTCTTAAAATTTAGTACAGAAAAAGCGCAATGATAGGTAAACCATCGTTCATATATCATCAGCATCCTAGTACTAGACAGGCTAGGGATGTGCCAACTAGGGGGGGGGCATCGTGCTCCCAATATTTTCAAATTTGCATGAAAGTTGGTCAAAAGGCAGCCATGCTGGAAGAGAGAGTTGTCAACAGTATTTTCTGTGACCTTTTGTTTAGTAACAATAGTTGATTAATTGGTCAAAACTGCCCCCCCCCCAACAGCAGGTGTCTCGGCACATTACTGAGACAGCCAGAATTACAGGTCCTTTTATAACTACAACGAAAGAGCTAAGAAACTTTAAGCAGATAGTACATTGAAATCGTCAACAGTTTGATACATTTATGTTCTGCGTACGCTTTCACAGCAATTTAGTTCGCTAATATAAGAAAGCTGTAGCCATGGTGTGGCAAATGCCACTCCTTGGCAACAGGATACCAGCTTTTTGCCACCCCTGGGATTTTGTGTAAATGATTTTTTGTGGCTTTATCTTTCTGGCTAAGTGGATACTTCCTGAAATCTTGGTTGAGCTCAACCTTACTCTTTGTGACATAATGGAAAGTTCAATCTCTTCCTGCACACACATTGCCCATTTGATTGTGACAACATAAAGTATAAAATAAGCTCTCAGATTTTTACTTCGTGATTCCTCCAGTGCAATTTTGCTACCCCTGAAACATAGGTCTGGCTACGGGCTTGACAAAATTGTGGCCAAAAAGTAAGAAACTTTTAGTACTAGGCCTTGAGCTAGGTTTCTTATAAAAAAACGTTAAACGTTTTATTAGCCCAAGCAGTAATCATTTACCATTGAATTGATATCAGATACGGATGTGCTTGGACTATAGAAATATTCTCATTAACATGCCAGTATCATGCAATGATCACATGACCTAAATCCTCCAACCAGTATGGGTTTCCTGAATCAAGAATTGAGAATTGCGTTCATGTTGTATTAAAACCAAAGACAATAAGACCAAAGAAAATCAAAGAAGTTGATAGTGGTGCTAGTGAGACCAATCTAATGAAAAATAGTTCGTAAGCATTTCTCTTCGGATATTGCGTTCAGTGCTCTTGAGAGCAGTCGAATTGTTTTGGCCTAGTCGTTCTCCCTGAAGTCCAACATTTTCATAAACCGTATAAGGCCATCCCACATTTAGGCCGCACTTGTGAATTAAGCTCGGCAACTCATGCCGCACTTAGTTCAAAGTGCTGCACTTAATTGAAAGTTCACTTTGTACGGCTGCATTTATGCCAAACTTAATTCAAATTGTGCACCGAATTTAATTCGACTTGGCCAAAATGCGGCCGTCTAAAGCCCTCCTAAGGCACCCAAACCAAGAGAGAAGCTTGTATGTCTTACTGTTGTCGATAGAGCATAGTTTGTAATCTGTTTGCGGTTGTCGATAGAGCATAGTTTGTAATCTGTTTACTGTTGTCTGTAGATGACCTTTAAAGCTCTGTTCTCAAGTGATTCAAATCTTTTACAGTCCACCTCAGCTGTTTTCTGGACAGGAGTAGAATTTATAAACGCTATAGCCTGGCACAACTTTGGTGTACAATGGAGCATTGAAGAATGAAATGCACTTAGTTTGTATGATTCCAAAAGGATGTAATGTCAATATTGACCAAAGTAGAAAAAATTAGCAAAAATGTTCAGTATATTAACGTTGAAAGGGGGTAGAGCCCCCCAAAACCTTCTACAGATTTAACAAAGGGGGCTGCAATTCCCTGAATCAACACAGGACTATATCCCTGGATACTGTGTCTTTGTTGGTACATTGACAGAAGAGCAAAAATTGCAGTGTGTTAGGTAGCGTTTCCATGGGATCGGATCCAAGTGGAACCGTTACATTCTGGTTACGGATAGGCCCCGCGTTTCCACGGGACTGCTTTGAACGATTCCCTTTGGAACTGCTAAACGGTTCCAAATGGGTCTTCCTTCGAAGAAAAGTGATTAGCACGCTTCTTCTGCTTTTCTTTTGTTTTTGAGAGAAGAAGGTTAGCAATTGCATGAAATGCAGTCGTCAGCATGATGAGTTTTATAGAATATCACCACGCCCTCTGATTTGTTTTGGCTACACCCACTTATGAAAATGTAACGGAAGTTGAGGAAGGACAGACAACTCACAGAACTTGCTGATATTGGTGTTGATCAATCATCTTGGATAACTTCTTTCAAGATTTGCTCCTACCTCCCCTGCCACCCATTTTCTCATCAATTTAAAGGAAATCTCGAGCACCATCTTGGCAAAAAGTGGGGGATTGCTCCCCCTCAAAACCCCGTGGCCATGCCACAGCAAGATACGGGACGTGGCGTTACGCTACGCCGTCAACGGGTATTCATTAGTTTGCTTAAAGACTTGACTGGTATACTTTGAAAAAATTGAAATTGATAATTTTTTGTAGATTTTCCTGAGTCGTCGTCATGGGCATGCTGAATTAAGGGGTGTGGGGGGTTTCACAAATCCACTTTTGCTGAAACCGTCGGTAATTGTATAGCTTGTCGGTAGACTATCATCGGTTGTCGTTAATTCTGGGACATTGAATAGCCTGTCATTAAATTTCTGTTACTACACCCCTCTCCCACTCAAAAGTCTTTTGGTACGTCACTGTTCGTCGTGCAGATATGTTCTTCACAATAAACAATATTTGTTTGCTCCAAAGGCAAAACCGTAATTTTCAAAATGGCGACGGAATTATAATCTCAGCACATCTAGACCATGGCATCCAAAATGCATGTAGTATAGATTTCCTTGGTCCTGGTGCATGTCTGAATTTTCTAAGTAACATCTTTTGCCTCTTTCTTTGCAGCGTGGGTAGGTTCTATTCCATTCTGTATTCGGTGCATTTTGTCCTGTCTTGGAACCTGGATAACAGTAAAATATGGACTACGGAAAGCAACAGTCCCGGCTGGATTTCTTTTAGGAGGTTCTTTCTTCGCTACATCGTATGCAAAAAGTTTGGACCAGCTATTTGCAACCTTCAGCGTACCCTTTGGACTAGCAGGATGCGTCTTGGTAATGGCCTGTAATATAAGCTTGTTCACTTATTTTAACAAACGGCTACCAATAGCGTTTGGTGAGTATGCTTGCTGAAATATGCATTCAATTTTTTATGCCAAGCGGCCTATAATTGGCACTCGCTTGTCATCTAGCGCAGTTACTACAATATACAACGACAACCTTATTGTCAGTTACGTAATAGTCTCTCAACCATACAACGGATAAGTTTGTATAATGATGACAAATAAGGTTCAGCTAGGACAAACACGGGGACTTAGTCTTACAGCATATCAAATGTCACTCGGTGTGGCATTTGTTGTTGGGACATCGTCACGCATTTCGCGTGACAAGCGTTGCAGGAGTTGATTGGGAAGTAAGGGAACCATTCCTGGAGG
Organism: Cassiopea xamachana; assembly: GCA_900291935.2. NCBI lineage: Eukaryota > Metazoa > Cnidaria > Scyphozoa > Rhizostomeae > Cassiopeidae > Cassiopea > Cassiopea xamachana. The sequence continues at coordinate 5,183,870 of OLMO02000003.1, read as the reverse complement.
CATTTGCGAAACACGAGCGAAGTTTGATATGTCACATGACAGAGTTTCCTTACCCTCACCCCCTCCTCTGATACCACCCGGTTCTTCTTGACGACGTTCTCTTTTATTGCTTATTTTAACGAACTTCTTTCTCACCGGCCTCTTGTACACAGTTACTAAAACGAGGATACTGAGGTATATTTATCCTTATTGCCAATTAGGTCTTTTGAATTCGATTCATTTGTTTTCAAAGCTAGCCATTTGCACGTAAAGCTTGATTTTACATTATGTTAAATCTGAAAACTAGTACTTATCATGCACGCTGGAGCCGGAGATACTGGGGAGGGGGGGATTGGATGGAAAGCTGCAGCCCCTCCACTTTTTTCTAATCTGTGATATCATACTAGAGAAAAGTTGTATTTTGATATTCAGAAAAGGTGTTTTTTCAATCTAAATACTTGGTTCTAAAGCATTTCAGGGTCTCAGCCCTTGACTCCTTCTTCCACATCCCAGCCACCATCACTAAATACCATAACACCATAAGAGCTTGCATTTCTTCTCCAGCCCCATGCTTTAAAGTGTGCCCTGGCGTCCCTGGTCATGGGAGAAGTCGCTAGTGGTAAAGATATGTAAATGTTTTGTGGACTTTACTTGATTTTGCCTTACAATTTGTACTAAATGCACAGGAACGTGCTGGTATTAGCTCACAGGGAAATTCCTATTAGACCCATCAAAACGTGCTCTAAGACCTTTTTAGAACGCCAAGATCATACCATATCATATTACATACATTTCATAAAATACCTTGAGTTATCCTGCACCTTTCCATATTCCAAGGCCAGTTCTGATACCAATAAATTTCTGTATCACCCTAGCAAGCAGATTAGGTGATAGCTATAGTTTTTGAGAGTCTCATCAAAGCATAGGATCTTGAAACTACGTTTCATCAGAGTATGTCGCCTATGTAAAATTTCCAGACATATAAAGAAAGTAAGCTGTTAAGTTTCAATTCATCTGACTGCTAAATTGTGAAGCATTCCCTGGCTAACAAGCATTTTTACGACAAACATTATTTGAGTTTCTTTTAAGGAGTTATATTGCCCTAGAGGGTAAATCGAAATCAGCTGCCTCCATACTAGTCACTTCCACTAAATGAATTGGAGAACGCAACACTTTAATCCCAGGATGCTATTCAACGCGCTAGTTTTTGACGATTGTTTGTGACACAAGACGCATCTATGGATTGGCTTTGTGGAATGGCCACTGTAACGATTTTTCTTCTTTTTGTAATGTCTTGTTAGTACTTATATTTGTAACTATTTTTATCTTCCTTTATGTATGTTATTATAACTGTATGTAGTGGTTGCAGGGTCGCAATGCATTACCATGCTCCATACATTATAGTTTTGACAGTTTGTTTGTTCGTAGTGTTTTGTAGATTTTTATTTAAATTTATGCATAAACAGAAACAATATCAAAAACCTTGGGCATAGCTATTTGTATTGCTTTGTTTTTACTGGCCTACCTGCGTCAAAATTATGCCTCTGAAAATCCAGAGAGGACAAGAGTGCTACTACAATACTTTCAGAATGAAAAGTCATCAATTGTAATAGGTCCTTACAATATCATTACTGCCGCATCAAACTTGACACATTTCCCAATTCAAGAGAGTCTTAGTTAGCTATTAGCAAAAGGTATTTCCATTCTCCAACCCCTCCAGCCCCCCTCCCTCCTTCTCTCTTAGTTTTCTCTTTCATTCAGGTGTCCTTACTGGTGGGGCAACTGTCTTCCAAGTTGGCATGACTTACGTATACATCTACCTTCTTGACAACTACGGAATGAGAACGACTCTTCAATTTGCTGGTGTAGTGAGCTTTACAATCTGTTTATCAGCCGCTGTGACTTATCTCCCTACCAATTACTCTACTGAAGATGTAGAATGTGAAGGAGACAAGAGGATACTTCAAAGATACATTTCTGTCCTTAAGAACAAGAAGTATCTCATATTTCTCTTGGTCATTATTGTTGATTGTTTTGCATATGCAGTTTCTGGTTTCCACCAGGTATGTAGTGATTGTAGTTATTGCCATTGGGGAGGAGGATGACACAGAGGTCCTAGTACCATAATCAAGATGTTTTGAGTCAACCTAATGCCATGTAGCACAGGGATAGATTCAAATGGAAAGCTTGAAGCTATTGAAGCATCATACTGTGAAATGGTGTTTATTCGGTGTCTGCAATATGTTTTTCTATACGAAAAGAAATATATTAGGGAAGTGACGTCCTCCCACGCCCCCTCAGCACATCCCTGATTGGATGACGCTTATCACTCCTTTTAGCACATCTGCTACTAGTCAAAACGTTAAATTACGTGATCAAGGAGAAGGTTGTACACCTCTAAAACTGAGCTTTAAGCCTTGTTCAAGCATAAGCGAGGGACAGCTCCATATTCAAGTCTGAAATAGATTAGTATTTCTACATCACACCTGCATCACACCACTCTCCTACAGTTATCAAACGGCGCCCTCGCTCCAGAGTCTCACATTGAGTATTTTCTACAAAATTGCTTGTAGAACTTTAATCATTGGGTTCAACTGTAAATCCAACGACTAAGCCTTCTCTCCTCTATTAGGTCCAATCCAGAATCTCTTTGCACTCCTAGGACCATTCCTGTACTGATTTGTACTAGATTCAGAGCAATTTATCACATCGTCTCGCCCACTTCATGTCAGGATACTTTACACTTTCTCTAAATGTTCTTCAATATGGCCTTTCTGAAGGCATTTGGTCCTAGTCTCATTCATAGTAGGTTGTCTATTTTCCTATAATATTTTTGTATTTTTCTCCATAAATGAGTGTGCACTTTTCGAAAGGTTCACTAACGTTGCTTCTCACTAACTGTTGCTATTTCTCCCAAGGTACAACTAGGATTGGAGATGGGTTTACCAGCCAGCATCTGCAACCAACTTCCTATTTTCACATCCATCAGCAGTGGCGCAGGAAGAATAGTCTGTGGCTTTATACTGAACTTCTTTTTCACTGACAAGCTCATTTACTATCAATGCTCTCTACTCGTGGTTGGTCTTATAGCCCTGCTTGGATTGTTTATCAAGACAGCCTCACCTCTTATCGCCTTCATTTGGATTCTTGGATTCTTTTATGGGAATTTACAAGCTTCAGTACCAATAACATTGCGATATTTAACTGGCAAATGCACCCTTGCTGAAGGCATCTCAATTATATTTGTGGTATCTGCAGTTCCAATTATGCTTGGTCCACCGATTGTGGGTGAGTTGATTGCCAGGCCTCATTTAACGTACCTTGAGGCTGCGAGCACAGATCTGAAAAATGTGCCTGCAGAAAAAATGGATTGTAATAGATGGCCAGATATAGATTTGGATGAAAAATACCTGCAAAAATCTGAAAGTTTTGTGCGTTCGAGCAGCGCTCGGTGTTAGCGTAGTTTAATGAGCTCTGATGATTACTATATATCGTTATTGAAATTTCCATGATCAACAAGCACTTCACACAAAAATGACTGCCGGCTAGTGGAATAAGTAGGTAAACATCCATTAGATATGGCATTATCTGTCTCCTTCCTCTCCAAGGAGGATTTTTATAAAAATTGTTTTGATAGTTTGACAATTTTGTCAGCTGGGAAATCAATATTTGACGAGAAATCCGCATAGAGCATACACAAACTTTGCCCAGATAGTTTTCTAGAAAATTACAAACAAAGGTCTAGTTTCTCATGTGACAGTTAGAGAAATAGCCAAAACTCCAAATCTCTAAAGCATAGGACTGAGTACTATATAAACAGCTTTCATTACTCTGCTCTCAAAGGTTGGAATAATACTCATATTGATGTACGTGACTTGCCGACGATAGATCCTTCAAAAAGCAACTGAAATTGTATGTTTATTCTTTTCCGACACATAATGACAACTAATTAATGCCAATCATTTATAATTTACGATATTTACAACCAGGGGCGAAGCGAAGGGAATTTGTTAGGAGTGGACAGCCCAGTTTGCCGACGAAAAAGACGCCCTTCTTCCAGATTTGCTGAAAAAGAAGATTTCCCTCGCGTTTTATCAATAATACAATGTCGAGTAGGCATTATTGAAGTTCTGCTAGTTTGCCTACACCAGGGAAGGTAGAGTTTTCCGCATATAATGACAGGTTGGATAAGGATCTCGGCAAATACCCGCCCCGCTAGACTGGTAAAATTATTTCATGTCATCAGGGGCATAGGAGAGTTTTCTTGCTCACATGGAATATGACAATGGATAGAATAGGTGAATGTAATAACTTAATGGATAAAAAATGGAGTAAAGGATTGAAATGTCGGGTGTTATTTAGCATAAGCGAGGGACAGCTCCATATTCAATTCTGAAATAGATTAGTATATCTTAAAAGTGCAAAATACCTGTATGTTTGCACTGCAAAAGTTTTAAACTCTCTGCATTAGAAGGGACATGATGCTGCTTCTAATGGGCTAAACGTCAGTGCAAGTCTTGTTACCGGCTTCAGTATTTAAACAGTTAAACAGTGCAAATTAATCCACCCTTACCAAATGACCTAGAGGGTGCTCGCACCAGAAGTGAATCAGATTAGAAAATGAGGAAATTTTAATTAATATATGCTGCCAATCCTCTGCATTACAGCTTGCATGCTCTTTCATTTTATTCCAAGTATATTTTCCCATTTTCAGGTATGATCGTGGACAAAACAAATAGTTACAGCGCATTCTTTTATATCGCTGGCTTACCCCATTTTGTGGCATGTTGTGTAGCACAATGTATTCGATTAGTCAAAGAAGAAACTACAGATGACAATGAAGATAACAGCAAGATGCTTAATGACCAGCTGGTTGTGATTTCAAGTAAACGTGAAGCCAAAGAGTTGCTGCGATTGGAAACGCCAGTCTAGTTTTCTATTTTTCTGAGGCAGAAAAGATTGAACAGAAGATGTTGCAAGTTGACCAAAGTAGAATTGAATGTGTAGTAAATACACCAAGTTCTGTTTAAATATTGAGCCATTGCCACTTCCATGCCAATTGCATTCCAGTAGAATTGTGGGTCTAAGGTTAGCAATCCAATGTTAATAATGTACAGCTCACGTTGTACAGTGTACAGCGTAGAGCAATCAATCTACGTTCGAAACATACAGTGTGCATCTACGATTTACAATGCATCATCTTCAGCTACCAATCTCCAGTTCCCAGTCTTAAGCTTACAATCGGCAGTGTAAACCTTGCAGTCGCCAAGCTGTAATTCACCATCTCCAGCTCCAAATCTACGGTTCACAACCTGAAATTCCCTTTCTACAATTCGCAATCTACATAATTCCATCTATAATCTTAGTAAGATTAACTGTTTTTTCTTTCATATCATTGCTCTTCATTATGCTTTCATCACATCTCTTATCGTGTGCCGTTCTGCTGAACTAGCAAAATGGGTCCGGTTCACCTTTCAGTAAAATGGGACTGACTTATTTGCACTAACATGGGTGTAGTCACTAAATGGGTGGTACTTAAAGGATGCTGCTTACTGAAGTCTCCCCAGTGTTTGAAGGTTGGTACTGCCACTATGAAACATCAACAGTTTGCAATATACAGTTTATAATCTACATGTTGCAGCTTGCAATTTACATTTACAAGAGCACCAACATGTATTAATAATGCACAATTTGACTGGCTCTCATTGCATAAGCAAGATTTGCTGTGCTTCTTGAAATGTCGACATCAAACACCATAGCAGTACATGCCAGAATAAGGAAGTTGCCCAATTTCGCATGACGAGAGGCATTGGTAGAGCCATAAATTTGTGGATGACTTCAGGCACTAATGGGGATCGATTCCATCCATGCAGAATTATCTAAGAAATTGAGGATCTGTGGGACCGACTTTAAGAAGTGAAGGCCCACTACCTTCAAATGCCAGGAAAAGATGGGTGGTTCAGTACTGAACCTTCAAAGTCAACTATGTTTTCGTCGTGATAAGATGAAAATTTTTAGGAGATTCTCCTTAAAATAGGGTGCACTTTCCAAATGCAAATCTAAAAATAAACAAAATAGTAATGGGTATGGATATAGGAACTGGGGGGGGGCGGAAGAGGGGCTATGGCCTCCAACTATGTAAAGGATGGGATTCAAAACAATATTTGTAACCATAGCTTTCTATGAACATGATTGCAAACATTTTTTCACAACTCTACATTATTTATGGAGCATAGTTTCTTATTGCAGGCTCATGTTTTAGAAAGGAATGAAATAGGGAATCGTACTGGACACATTATCAATGTTCTACAGGTGTGAGTCATGCACCGACTAAACGTACTGTGATTTATGGGCGCGGTGATACCTGGCCTGGCCCCCACTTTTTAGGTGCTCCCTGCATCCATGGTAACAAAAGAGACAAAGAAGACAGATTTCTCGCTATCTTCTGATTTGGCCTGTATAACTGCATATAAAAACTATGGCAGTGAGGAAATGATTGATGAAAATGATATGAGACTTTTAAACGACCCACAAAAATAATTTATATGGTTAGATAGTGAAAGGCTTCTTTGTTCTATATCTGTTTCTAAAAACAAGCAACGCAATTTCAATTAAGAGAAAGAATACAAAAATTTACCATTTGTTCCTGACAATCGGACAGCAGGTCCATTATTTCCCGAAGAAAGTCCTTCAGCAAAATACTATGTTCTAGAATGCAGGACACCTTAACTATGCTTAGGATATAAATTATTTAACTGCATCAATTTTTGGTCACTTTAGTCTCAAGACACATACAATTGTTGTCGTATTCATCAACACTTCACGTTGAGGCGATCTCATGACATTCAAAGTAAGGCCTGTTTTCCACTAGGCGAAATCTTTCGCGCGATGCGAAATTTCTCGAAGTTACGTACGCGTATTTCATTCCTTTGAGCAAAGTTAATGAAATACGCATGCGTAACTTCGAAAAATTTGGCGTCGTGCAAAAGATTTCGCCTAGTGGAAAAAAAGGCTTAACTGGTATTCATTTCTTCCATATTGAAATGTTTTATTAATCCCAAAAGTTTGTTCAATTTGAAATTGGAAGTTTTGAAGAGCTTTTTTGGTCAGTAAATAAGCCCACTTGTCCTCGTACTCTACTTTAATGGCAAAGTAAATTTTGTGTGCAACATGTTGCCACTAAGCCATCGGAATTGCAGGGCTAGAATTGAAGTTCGGTAATGAAGAATAAACTTTAAACTTCTATGCAGAATTGATACCTGTACTTTTACGCATTGAGGAGACGCATGGCTGTCGCATCTCCGAGCTGGAGATAGAAAGAAGAGTATTCTCATCATTACCTGATATTCTACTTACATTCTGCATCTCAGATAAGAACTTAAACGCAAATAACAAATCTCGCTCGTGAACACAAATATGTCATGCAAGCAATAAGACTAATTGGCTACAAAATAATTCAAAAGGAAATCGCTAATAGCAACGCTCTGGTAAACTTAAGGTATTAGAACAAAATTTCATAAGTTTTACCATGGTAGTCTTACGAGGAAATGAGTCTTCCAAATCAAAGCAGCTGAAGCAGTCCTATTGATAATGTGTATCTAATTTTCTTCAATCAACTACTTTTAAATAGTTGTGTGAAATATTCCAGTGCCTGGTTCTCTCACTCTTTAATTATCCTTCTTGCTTCCTTCGTCATCTTCGCCACCAAGAAGTTTAAGTTTCTTCTACAATCAAACAGAAACAGTTGCTGAGTCAATCAGAGAGTCATCAGCATACCAAATGACCATTCTTCATACACAAAACTTCAAGTACTTAGAGGTGACAACAAGCAGCTTTTTAAAGTTTTGGCAAAGCAAAACGAGCAAACTTCATTTAGCTTTTCAAAATATAAAAACAAATTTCGAATTTCGTATCATTGTGAACTGAATGATTACACGTGTAAGCCCAAATGGTGAGTCACCAACGTATCACCATAGAATGTTATAAACCAACCAAATGACTTCGAATGCCGGAGCAACAATAGAGTAGGGGGGGGGGGCAAAAGTTTCGAAGAAAGCACTGGAACTGATTCTGATGCCATGTGAGACGTCATTATTCAATTTAAGAGTTTCCTCTCACAAACAGGCTCTGAACTACTACTTTTCATTATCATAATATCCCTGTTGATGATCCTCTAATTTCTATGCACATGCCTTCCTAATGCTTTCTAAGACTTTTCTGGTTTTTCTTTCCTTGTAGTTTTCTGGTACTTGCTCCCAGAAAAATATTTGTAGAATTACACATCTACAATGTCAGAAAATGCCCCTTTGCAAGACAGAAGTACTAGAACTTCATTAGATAGTTGACAAATTAATAGATTGCCTAACCACATACATCACTGCCCATGCAACTATAATGAGAAAAATTTTGACTATCCAACTTTATAGGATGGTATGGTCTGTTGTTTTGGATGTGCCTGCAATGTATTCACACAGATGGGCCTCCAAATCTGCTTCCAAGGAGCCAATTCAAGGCAGTATTTGTTTACATTCCTAGCTTGCTTGCAAGCTAGGAATGTAAACAAATACTGCCTTGAATTGGCTCCTTGGAAGCAAAAAACTGGATTAAGCTACTTTTCTATTATCAATACATTAGTGAATACCACAAACTACTCAAAATGACAACCATGTAATTAATCAAGATGGTTTACAAACCTGCAGCTTCTCATTTTCATCAAGAACTCTATCGTATTCTTTGCTCAATCCTTCTGCTTGGGTCTTCATTCCTTGCAGATCTTTCTCCATTCTCTTCAGTTCTAAAATGAGAAGAAAATAAACAATCTGACTATCGCTATTACACAAGAAACCCGTGGAAAATCATTGGTTACTGAAATGCACACAGTTTGACTAATCTCATATGAAGAAATCAAAGAAATGAAGTTTCAAAGGATGGTTGATGTTTGTAATAGGAAACTACTGTATAGCATTGTGGGTTCTAGAGCACTACTGTAAAACAATAATATTTAAATGCTGAAACACTAGATGTGTGACCTGTTCAGACCCTATTTTAGATTGGATTGGTCTTGGGTACACTTTGTGGTCTTGGAAGTGGAGTATAGTCTTGGGATTATGAAAGTGTGGTCAACTCTTTAACTTTCATATGCTTCTTAATTTCAACAGGTCCCTTTTTGCCTTGCTTTCATATGTTATATGAAAATTTTGAGCACAGTACAACATATGTTTCAATGTGACACCATTCCATGAAAAGGTGAACATGCACTTCTGGATTGCTTGAAGGGTGTGTTCACCAAAAAGGCTCAAATAGTGTGTGGTCAAGCAGTATTTTAGAATAGAATGGTTTTGGAAAATATCCTTAAAGCAGGCACTAGACTACTGCTTTGAGCTGAGGCAAAACGCCAATGACAAATAAGAGCTCAGTATGGGGAACTCTACAAGTTTCAAATACAAATAACATATTCTAAAGATTCTGAGCACCAATCACGCAAATACTGTTAAGGTCAGTTCAAGAGTGATTTAAGTATGCACTACAGTATTTTCTGTAGATTTAAATAATTTTGCAAACAAATTAAAAGCCCCAACATCATGGATGAATACAATTCATATTGATGGCTCAATTCATATCAAAAGACTTGTTTCTATTCTACACCCCATTCTGAAGAAATAGTCATTCACATCTGCAATTCTAGTAAACATGTATTCTGATCTCTTTTGTGAACAATTCCTCTTATGCCAGTATTTCTGCTTGAATACTTTGCCTAATTCAGAACAATAGCAGTTATTTCAAGTCATGCATCTAGCACATTTGATGCTTCTTTGTTAATGTACTAACAAAATTTGATGAGAAGGCCATCAATACACAGCAACAAGTTAAAAATCACAATGAGAAGGCAAAACCTGTTCAACATGGCACATGTATGCTTTCATACATCACAGTTATTTATATCAGCAATAAGGATAACAAGGCCAATGTTTAAAGACAGATGTTCACAGCATCTCCCAAATAGAATGTTTGAAAGTGAAAACATATATGATTTCCTACCAGCATTCTTTTCTCTGAGTTCCTTTTCTTTTTCTTCAAGTAAACTGGTTTCATTTGACTTTGTAACATCACTCTTTTCCACAGTTTTTGTGCCCCCTTTCTGCAAAAAAAGTTATAAGAATACTTCAGCTACACAAAACTACCTGGATAATGCGCATGAAAAAAAAACTGCATCAGTGTACACTAACTTCAAAATGATGCCTTTACAATACAAGAAGAACTGCTTATTTTTAATGTTACAATATTTCTTCTACAAAATTCTCATGGTAATTATCAAGATTCAAATTTAAGTCTTGCTTAAAATTTAATTTAATGTAAAAACAAAAACAAAACTTGCACCAGAGAGTTAACATTTTACTGCACTGTACAACTCAAAATTCCTCCAACCTTAAGCTCCTCATTCTCATCCAAGAGCTTCCTACATTGCTCTGTAGCACCCTGAGCTTGCTTTATGGCTGCCTCATGAGATGCCTCTATTGTTGCTTGTGCTGAGATTAATGAAACCAATCTCCGCAGAATTCTTTGTAGTAGATAGTCAACATATGAAAAGCAAAGTCATAATTACATAGGGATCATTTTAAATAATGTAAGCTTGATATCCATCAATACTTATATTTGGCATGATATTCATTGATAACAATATCAACAGCTTATGTGTGGGTTTTTGTATGGAATCATGCATCAGAATTTTGGGTTTATGTATATTTTGTACTTACAGCAACATGAACAAAGCAAAACCAGTGATGTAACAATTCCTTTGTGCTCTGAATAATTTCATGTGAGCTTGAACTTCTGCATGTGGATTTTTTGTCAAATCAGCTTGTGATGTTTCAATTCTTGCATACTTTCTTTCTTGCATGACAGAATCTAAACACATGAAGTGGTAAACCCAGTAAAGCACTGAGAAAAATACTACAATCATCATAGCTTAATAAATCCATAGTATAAAATTTCTTCTAATAATAATAGATCCAGATATCCACTAAAGTAAGCCATGCCAAACAATTTAGCAATAACCCTCAAACCAGCCTCCAAGAGGGCTTATCTGCTTTTGTTCAGAAGGAGGCTTATGTGTGGGCTAACACTATTATATGTTTGGGAGGTGGGAGACAAGATCTGTCAAAAAATCTTACCAAAACTTCTTTGCACTTTTATTCAAGACTGCTAATAAAAATTTGTCATAGAACTCTCACCAAGGAAAAGAAAAACCATGATAATCACTGATACAATGAAAGCATAATTTCCAGTTGATTTCACCAAGCTGACTATTCTTGAATTGAAGATTTTTCTCCACCTAAAAATTTGGATAAATGCAAAGAATTAAGTAAACTCAATAATAGGGATATAACAGTCATTTCAAAATCATGCAATAGTATTTCAAAAAGAAGGAGGAAGTGAAGCTTTATCAAAACAATGCAAATATAAATTACTGCTAAAGTGAAGTAAACAAGTCTTTAATACTATATGAATCCTATATAAATCTTAAAACAGAAGAAGACCTGCCTCTAGAAGTCTAGTGGTGGTGGCTTCCCAAGACAAAATGGTAGAGATACCAGTGGTGAATGTGCTAGGTATTTTAGAATTAGTAAGGTATTTGCAAAGTAATAACCTTTGGTCAAATGAAATTGCTGAAAAATTGCTAACACAATGGCACCTGGGCACACTTTACCCCCATACCCCCTAACAGCTACCAAAGGAGTCAAATAGTATGAAAAGTTATCATATGCAAAATCACTTATATGATCAGGGAGGCCATTCATATTTTGATTTTCCTGGATTTCCTTGGCATGATGAGATTCTCAAGGAGTTTCCCAGAAGAATCTCATCATTTTTCCATGCTAATTATGTGCCCCATCATGAGCTTTTACAAACAGTTGAAAATGGAGTCATCACCATAGAGCATTAGTAGAAACTGTCCAGCTGCCAAGTAGCTGGGTGGATAAGTAAGCATAGTAGAAGAAAATGGGGGTCTGGGGGCATGCCCCAGAAAAAATACTTATAGTATACTCTCCAAAATGTTGGAAAATACCCCTATGAAGAATGGAACAAAAGCTGTGTTCCACTAGGGTGGGTAGTTGACCTTTCAAATATGAATTGCATCCTGGAATATTTTCCAGGAGGTATATTGCATTCCAGGAGGTTCCATGAGTTACCAGGATTAGTAGCCACCCTTATGGTTTCGGTACCATTGCTATGGTAGTGTAATCATATGAACTGGCTGATTGTATGTATGGTGGCCAATATAAAATCATGTAATGGAAAAGGAAAATAGCCCTTTGATGCATAAATTTGCAACTGAGAGATTTAAATACTAATGCCTGAGAAAGAGAGGAACTATCACTAATCACACAGAAACCATATTAGCACTGAAGCAAAGAATGCAAAGAAAAAATGGTCTTTTGTACATTCTTGAATTATTATCAGCTGTAAATGCACAGAAAAAATTATAGCCTTCCCATAATGAGCAGGGGGATTTAGAAATGACCTGTAAGAGTGTTAGACCAATTATATGATGCCACTATAATATTTGGTAAAACAGACATTCTGCTTTGAAGGAGTAGACATCTGTCCATGAGCAAGACGTCTTTCAAGGGTAGGTCAAAGCAGAATCAAAAGAGCATTCTTGAAAATCACTCTGGCTAGGTGAGAGTGTGACTTTCCCAGGGCAAAGTACAATGGGACTCAACTGTAGCAATGATTCTGACAGATCATATGTTTGTTGATGATGATGGCAATGATTCTGATTTTGACTGGTGGAGTGATTCTTCCACATCCTTCTTGAGTCAAGATTAAATTGTAAAAAAGTGTGCAGTCTATGGTGATAAGGGGGTTGTGGAACACTATTATAACATAGGTACTAAACATATGTAGCACTTGTTGTCTCAGTTGTCATCTAGTCTTGTGTATCCATTCAATGTAATGATCATGGGGTAGACAATTATTTTACTCCCTATGGCATTGTCCTACTAATATTTGTAATTGTACTATTTGTAATTAAATGGATACATAAAGATTTTGAGGACAATTCTAATGATGACTCTGCTCATGACTATGATGATAACTCTGATAATTTTGCTTTGACACTTTACTCACTCACTTTGAATAGCAAGAATGTGAATACAGCAACAGATAATATTAAAAAAATAATATTTGCTTAAGAAAAATAAGTATCTTGAGAAAGCTTAGAAACGGCCTGTGGATTGACAGAAATTCAATTTTACCATGTGCTTGCAAAAGCTCTTATTGAGAAATGGCATAAAATAGTTTTATATTATCATACTTTACTTTCAACTTCCAAGTAACTGGTAGAATGATACAATAAGTCAGGCTTTGAGAATTAAACATTACACAAGACATGGACCAAAAAGAGAATAATGGCTAAGCATCAAAGACAGATAGCAGATATCAACTTTCTACAACAATCCCATAGATGAATGCCACTAGAGCAGTGATTTTCAACTGGGGTTCCACCAGCACAGTCCAGGGGCTCCATCTGAAGTTATTAAAATTCTACAACTGACAGTACATTTTAAATCTCCTGTGCAGATGTGTGAACTGGGGGTTTCTCAAGGAACTGGTATTCATCCTTAGGATTCTGCTCCACCAAAAGGCTGAAAACAACTGTATTAGAGCATGCATATTCAAGCAAAATACATCAGGAAGTGAATTATCTAACTCAAAAAAACTCATCTCTGATAGATTCTCTTATCTGGGATCATTCCATCAGTGTATATGCACCAAAACTACAAAAATTTGACCCTGCCCTCTATTGTATGCACATATACACTTGCTATAACCCCCATTGCATATGTAATTTAACCCATCTGAACCCCCCCAAATTCTGATGGGAATCTTTATAAGTATCCAATCAATAATAGCACAAAGAAAAAGACAGAAAGCCTTTGAGAAACATTGCAAATGTTTTATAAAACAGTAATGAAAGTTGCCTCCAAAGACAACAAAGTATGATAAAAGTACCTTGCATATGAAAATACAACAAAATACATGCTAAAAGGGGCTTCTCTGTGTACATACCTAGATGTGCCAACCCCACCTCCCTCTTGTACACATGGCATATGCTTTTGCTTGACCCCCTCCCTCCTCCCTTTGTGTGTACATACTAAATGAATGGCCCATCTACTCAAAAGACCTTTGTGGAGGGTACAATGCTCCAGTGTGAAATATATGATGCCTCACTGAGATCTTGGGTTTGTGACTGAAAATTCTCAAGAGTTCATTGTTTACATAGTTGATGGTGATGTTGGTCAAGAATTAACAAAATTTTTCTTTTTGATGTTATTTTACTCCTGAAGTTAGTTATTTGTTGATTGCCCTTGACAATTTCATTGCCAAAATCGGATCCTTAAAATCCGCCCCAGTTTGAACGCACCGATTTTATAAATTATGCAGTGACAGTATACTAAAACTATCATGGTTATACTCCTTCCATACTTTCCAAACAGGACAATGGTGCACAGAACTGATTTGAACTTTAGTGTGACAGCCTAATCGCTAAACATTATGCTATTGGTTTGACTATTACACGTTACACCTTTGAATAGTACATCGACACAATAAAGTTTCCCTCCTCCACTGTGTCTACCTGTACGACTTGCTACTTCTTGCTATTGGTGAAAATTCAGTTGGCATACCTTGAATTTGAAATGAAAGGAAGGCAGAGAAGCATGGCAACAAATATCTCGACATAAAGGAAGGCAGCAGCTGAAATCCATTGCAATGATGCCATCTTTCTTTTCCTTTTCTCAGTTGCGATGATGAAACATTAGCCTTTTTATCACCCTTGGCCTCGGTTGTAGGGTTGGTTAAAGATCGTATGGTATGGCTCAGACTCCAAAATGCCTAGATGTCACATAACTGAAGGAGGTTAGTATTACGATGAAACGAAACCAAATCTAGAAGTTACTTAAAGTCATGCCATAAATAACAGTAAGAGGGACAAAAAGGATGTCATAGTATAAAACTGATCTCTTTAGATGATATAGCATCAAGGCTTACGTCGACCTGAGCCATGCCATTTTTCATGAACCATGTGCATTCAAAATGCTGTTGTTGCTGCTGCTGGCAAAGCTCCTTTTTAAGTGGGACGACTCTTCGACAGGAAACAAAATTTGTACACATGTTAGTATAGTTGAGTATATGTGTTGTATATTGCCTTCAATTTGTCTCATTCATTTTTTATTTTGGTTGACAAGCGTAGACTTAGGTCAGACTTTTCGTGGACCATCTGAAAATCTTAAGTCAGATCTGTTATAGACATGCAAGTCCTTTCTCTAAAATCCTTGGCTTCCGCCGATTGATATATTCTCCTAGAATATATGCAGTTACTCACGTCTGTTCTAGGAGATTAAATCGATAGAATGCATGTATTGAACATATTGCAACTACCATAGCAGATTGACGCACCTTTGTGTAAGACACGCCCCCTCTTGTTATCGCGTTGTGGGGTATTGTTAGCGTTAGCTTCCTCCATGGTAACGGGTGACAGCGCAAGACGGACGCATGGTTTTTCGTATCTGAAACAAATGGCAGTAGTTAGTGTTTAGGAATTTCCCTAATGCTGCTTTTTTTACTGTTAGTTTTCTGATGTTGAAGATTTGGTCATGACGAACTTAACACCAAGAACGAGATGGGAAGTGCTGCCGTCTTTGCCAACTCCCAGGGCCTATTCTGCAGCTGTGTGTGTTGATGACAAAATTTATGTGTTTGGTGGATGTAATCAAATGGGCAAGCCAATGGATGCTGTTGAGTCATTTAATTTTGAAACTAGGACATGGAAAGTGCTACAAAGTCTCAAAGTAAAGCGAGCTCAGCCAAATGCTCTGGTTTTCAATGGAAAAATTGTTGTGATCGGGGGTTGCAAAGAGATGAATGAGCCTGTCAAAGAGGTATGAAAATTTAGTGAAAAGGACAGCATTTTCCCTTGATAATATGCTTTTTTCTACAACAATGTTGCCCTTTTCAATCAATTTACCACCCATGTTTGAAGTTAGTTACCAAAATGAATAATTGTTCAATTCCATATTGGTTGTGGTAACTATGCTATCTATATATCTATAAAGTATTGTACAAAACCTAACAGTTAGATATTATGCACCAGTTGTGTTAATGGTACATTTACAAATAGTGAAACAAATAAATATATGAGAACATAGAAGTAGTGAAGTATTCCTAAACTTTGCAAAACTAGAGTATAGTCTATGGAAAGTTGTTTGAAGAAGAATTGAGAAATGTATATGCCCATATACAATCCACTTATAGTGATCAGACAATGTGTTAAAATTAAGTGTCAGTATGTGATTGTTTCAAACTTAGTCAGCAAAAGGATCTTATTTGAGTGTTTGCCAATCATGACCTGAAGGACTACAGATTGGTAGAGTCTCTTATAACCATTAGGAGATTATTCCATATCTTTAATGTGGTTTGCAAAAGCATATTTCCAACAGTTTATTCTGCAGCTTGGACTGTTAAAGATTGGTTTGCTATGATTAAAATGGATATGCGATGTTGCTGTAGTAATTCTCTTTGTGACTCATTAGAGACTAGGTTCTTGTCATAGGCATATGTCTGCTGGTATTACAAAAAGTTTCACATTATCAGTTGCCTTTTTGAGACTTTCAGATACCAAAGTTTTGAGCTTAAAATCTCTTGGACATTGTAGCAGGTTCTATTAGAATAGTTTAGGCTTTATGCATATCTCCAAAAGTTTGCACAAGGTGTAGAGTTTTTTTTAGCATTGAACTACCCAACACTTATTTTAAGTGTAATACATGTTGATAGATCAGATACACACCCATTTTATCTGTGAAGGTGTCCCCTACATCATATGGCTTTCCAATCATGTGCCTCTACTTTTGCAATACCTCATATATGATGGGTTAAGATTATGTCATAATGTGTTCACTCATTTCATACTTTTTATTCCAGGTAGAGGTGTTTGATCCTGAAACAAATGAGTGGTCAGAGCTGCCACCTGTAACTTTCAGCTTGGCATTTTTCACTGTTGTATCACATGAGAGCAGCATATACATTTTCGGAGGAATGTCTTCACATGGCCAATGCAATAACATAACATATGTGCTCAGAGAAGGAAAAGCTGAATGGGAAGTGTGCAATTCAATGCCAACTCAGAGATATGCTGCCAAGGCATTTGTATGTCATGATCAGGTCTATGTGATGGGGGGCAGGATTTTTATGAGCCCTTGTAATGCAGTAGAGATATTTGATGTTGTCTCAGGCATGTGGGACAAACACCCAAACAGTCTAGTAGGCAGAATGTTCCCTGCAATGGTGGAAATAAGGGGCTGTATCTATGTGATTGGAGGACTAACTACAGATGGGAAGTTTCTGAATGATGTCGAAGTGTTTAACACTGATAAGAAAACACTGACCACTGTTACTCCATTGCAATCAAACAGAGCTGATATGTCAATAGGTGAGCAGGAGGCTTTTACACTTGCACAAAATTTAAAGGGTTTTTTTATTTCTATACATTTTCTCTGTATGCACAATCTGTATCATCCCTTTTCAAGGCTCAGTTTTTACTAGGCAGGCCTTGTCATAAGCAAAATACTGCATTTATGGTAGTTACCACATGCAAATGATTTTGTGCCTGTGATTGCACAGTTAGGAAAATCTTAACATATGCATTTCAGATCAAGTCAAGAAACAGAAAAACACTTTGCAGTGCAACAAAGATAGATTAATTGAACAAATTCTTTCAAAAAAAGGAAACTAACATAGTTTAGATGATAAACATAGAAGGTATATCTTCATCATCAGTCTAAACATTGCTCTTGAAAGCTGCAAGTAAGTGATGTTTGTGATAAACATGCTACAGTGTAAAGTATGAAGATAACTAAAGGCTATTACCTTCTGAAATGGCAAAATCAGAATATGAAGTCACTGGAAAATTTTCAAAAGCACCTATTTGTGAGTGTGATCAATCACACCCAGTTTGACTTGTGTGTTTGTGTGCATGTGATCATGTGCACTATATGGGCTAGGCATTTCCATTTCTCGGTTCTGTGCCCAATCATGCTGTACCCCTTCGCATGTTCAAACAGTTATTCAAACCAATTTCAGCCAAAGTCTTCAAGTGATGGCCTCTAAATCCTGTAGAATCTTATAATTGAGAAAAGCAAATCCTAAAATATCAGCTCATTCCTTACAGTGTTTATGTTTGAAGAAATTTTTCAGGATGTCAGCCAGAACTTTGCAAAGTATACATAAACAAATAGGCAAAATTCTTTCTTAGATAACCTCAGTCACCTCTTCTCAAGGAGGATCCAGTTCCTAATTGATACATGCAAGTTCTTCCTTAAGAGGCTCTTTTATCCATTGCATATTTCGATAACGATACTAGAAATTTACTTTGTAAGGCATTATTTTTATTTGGATATTTACATACCTGAGAATGATGCTATGCAATTAGATGTACTTTTTGTTATTGTGGACTTACATTGTGTAAAATTGGGAAGGCCGAGAGTAACCTGGTGAAAGACGTTTTAGGATGACCTTCAAAAACGATACTTGTCTTGGAACAAGGCCATCGCTGTAGCATCTGATTGTTATAAAAGATCTGGCATCCGATCGGGTTCAATGGAGAAGAATCGTGCGGGGGCAGGCCACAGCGGACATCATGTGATGTCAAGCTCTCGTGCCTTAAACTAAAAAAAAACATCTGATTGTGACCGCTGGTGCTGCATTGCTGCCCTATACCCTGTTCAGGGTGGGAGGAACTAACTAACTAAAGCGGGAAATATGTTTATATGACTGAAAGGTTGCTTTTCAGTTCCAATATTGAGCCATATTTTTCAGGTCATAAGTGATGGTTTTCTGCAATACATTTGTAATACGCTATCATAGCATTCATTATCCAGGACACATTGATTCTTGAGTTTAGATACTGCCATGACTGATGTTAATCTAAATCCACATAATTCTTTACAAGATGCTTCATTATTATTCAAAACCTACTTATTTTGCTGTTTTGTTAAGCTGTCACCATAGTTTGCATGCAGGCTTTTCCCATATTAATCATACCTCCATGAATTTGTTATTAACTTCCTCTAGATATTTCCTTACCAGACTTGATATATTCATGAAGCAAAAGTATTTCCACATACTATATATTGTTTTTTCTTTGTCTTAGATAAATACGAAAAGTGGATCATTGTAGCAGGTGGACAAGGCTCAAATGGTCCTACCAATATAACAGAGATTTACAATACAGAAAAAGATTATTGGTCTTCTGCTTCTCATATGCCAACTGCAAGGTGTGCTGCAGCTGCTGTTGTTAGCGGTAACAAATTCTTTGTTATTGGTGGAATGGGTATGCAGGGACCTTGTGGAAATTTTGAAGTTTTGATTTTTGACTAGTGATTTTTGGGTGGAACATTGTGAAAGAATTTATTTTAGTTTAAGCTAGTGAATTTAAGAGCAAATATTAAAACTTGATACTTGCTCAAGTTTTGCTTAGTGCCGAAAGCAAATGGTCATAGCATTTTCACATGTCAATTATGAAAATATGCCTTCTGCAGGGTGTCTCAAAATAGATCCAGCCTGTTGATGCCTTAGCAATTCATTACTCAAACAGGAAACCCAAGAACGTTAGTGCCTTGGAAGCCAATATTATTGCACTTGAAACACATTTCATTTGGTGTCTAGCTCAAGGAATAATTTTTTAAAGGGCATGCTTTAATTGACTTCCTTTGAGCTGATATTCTGTGATCAGCACAAAGGAAATGATGATGGATGGTTCATCAACAAAGCCCATCTATGCCTCATAAGATTCAATTTTGAATCTGATAAGGCAGAAGTGGTCTTTGCTGATGAATCATACATCATCATATAGGTCATTTTTTCTGCTTTGATTGTGTTGTCAAACTACCTGCAGAGCACAGTAGGTATCAACTGACATAAGTATATGCTTCACCTGTATCCTGTATTTGCACATCTGCTTCTTAAATCAAAAGTAAGCAAAGCAAAGCTGGTAACTGTAATCTTTGAATTTAAAGAATGAAGCTGTGGATTAGATATACAGCAAAGTTTCTCAGCAGTTGAACACACCTTTCGATAACAACCATTCAGTTTCACAATGTCACATGACATCAAGTGTCAAAGAAAGCACAAAGAGAGCCATTGGAAGTTATCTTAAACAATATCAAGGTATTAATTTTCTAGATGGGAGCACTGTCAGCATTTACTTGTTTTATCCTCTCTTTTAAAGCTGTTGTATTCCCACTCGAAAAGCCAAATCAGTAATGTCATCAAACAAGTTATTTTCAAGTTTCTGATCAACTTTCTTGAATATGTAGAGAAATTTTCAAAAGAGTTCTACCCTATCTTTTTATAGCACTCTTTAATGGTTAGGAAGTATCACAGAAAATATATCTGCTTTCATTTTTTCTTAAGCAAAATAATATCTGATATCCACATGCCTTGTCCATCTGTAGCATTCTCAGGCTTAGTTTATCTTCAAATAAGATACATATTTTTTTCTTATACTTTGATATGAAAAACTCATATCATCATCATCATCATTTCTACAGCCTTGTTCCATCTTTCGACGGGTAGCTGCCTTCATTCAAATTTAACCTTGCCCTCCATCTTGCTCGATCTTCCGCATCTTCTTCCTTCAGTCCACACTTTCTTGCTTCTTTCTTGATGTTATCTTTCCACGTCATCTTTGGTCTTCCTCTTCCTCTCACGACATTTTCATCAAACTGCCATGCCATCTTGATTGGGTTGTCATCTTCCCTTCTCAGTACGTGGCCCATCCATCTTAAGCCATTTCGTTTGACCACTTCCAAGATGGATTCATTCAAACCCAACCTTTCCATCAGTCCCAGCGTGTTCTTTCTGTCTTCCAACTTCACACCACACATCCTCCTTATCATCGCCCTCTCCATCCTCTGCAAGACACCTGCTTCCAGCCCCTTCACATTCCACCTCTCACTGTCATAAACCATCACCGACATCACACAGGCTTTGAAGACTTTCCCTCTCAACTTCCAGGTGAATCTTCTACCACACAAGATACCAGCCAGTTCATTAAACCTTGCCCAGCCTAAATGACATCTTCTCGAAACAGCAATCTCACAGCCGCCTCCCTCATTCATCATATCACCAAGGTAACTGAACTGCTGCACCCTCTCAACTCCTTCCAAATATTGTCCATCATTCTCTAGGAGATCTTCGCCCAAAACACACTTACTGCAGATAAAACTAAGATCAAAATGTACTGTAAGAACCAATTTTTGTCAGTCTTGACATATGACATTACATTATGCAGACTTTGGACAGGACATCTAATATTTGTCCTTGTTTTTCTTTCTCTTGATTGTCTTTCCCTTTGATTGTCTTTCTCCTTGATTGTCTTTATCCTTGATGGTCTTTCTACTTCATTATCTTTCTCCTTGATTGCTGAATTTTCTTGATTGAAGCTCAAATCTGCTACCTTGACCCTTAGCCATGCTTCCTTTTACATAGTAGTCTTTTCAGCCATGCATTCTCTGCCTAAGTTGTAAATAGTGGAACTGTGGTTTGATGCTTCATGAAACCAACTGATTGCCCCACCAGCTAATGTAAATAGATTCAACCAAAACATCTAGGAAATTCAAGGAGTTGTTTTGCTCCTTCTCTATTGTGAATTCAGCTCTACATCCAGCTCTAAAATTCACAATAGAGGAGGGGCAAAACAAGTCCTTCAAATTTCTAGATGTTTTGGCAGAGAAAGAGGGCACTGGATTTCTTACCAGCATTTACAGGAAACCAGTGCTTACTGGGCAATACATCCGTTGGAATTCCTTTAGCCCAAAGACAAGAAAGATTAGCCTTATTAAAACTTTAGTTCACAGGACACTTATGCTTTGCTCTAAAACTAAATTAGACTCAGAGCTCGACAAAACAAAACAACTGCTATTCGAAAACGGGTATCCAGTAGATGTTCTACTTTCTTGCATCAGCCAAAAATTAGCCAACTTTGCAGCAGAAAAAGCATTTGGTCCAGAGAAGTGCTCGCTATACCAAAAATTGCCTTGTATTTGTAACACTTCATCAAAGTTTGAAATTCAAATTAGTAAAGCTATAACATCTTGTTTCTATGCAGTGAAGCGCCGTGTTGCTTACAACACTAGAGTTATGCTACCATCTGCTAAAAAAGATTGCATTCTTACCTCTCAAAAAAGTTTTGTAGTTTATGCATTTTCGTGCCAATGTGAAGCTCGGTACTTAGGACGCACTACGCAGAGACTAGCAGTCAGACTAAAACAACTTGTCCCCATGAGTATCAGGAAGAAATGTAAAGCTGCAAGAGAGCAGCCACCCCGTATATGTAAAAGCAACAAGTCTAAAATTAATTGTGACAACACCTTATTGCAAATCTATAATGTGCCATAACATACAGACGACAATTTTCGAATCATTGGGCAAGCAAGATCGTCATTTCATTTGAGTGTTTTGGAATCTGTTTGCATCAAGCAGCAACAGAGTGACTGAACAATTGAGTAGCAATGCTAACTTTTTATATTATGGTTTTGCCATTTGATATGCTTAGATTTAAGTTTGTTACCACAGTGCCACATAACTTTTTGCTGTGTACAATAGAGTACCAGAATATGTTAGCAAGAAATTCTGTTGTTGCAAGAGGTGGAAAAAATCTTTGTATCACTAAAGGCATTTCTTGCCAATTTTATCATGTGACACATGTCAAACACAACATGAACCTTTTTGCCAACATGACGAGATGAGGAAAGGAGCCATCAAAGGTTTTTATGTTACAGCCAGGTTTTTTCTGCCATGGCAACATTTTTTGATGTACCATCAAATACAACCGCATGCACATGTGCACCCACGTCATGTAGCATTTTAAATTGATTTTGTTGTTAGTAGGCAGAGAACATCTCTCTTTAGTTTGTTTGTTTAAAAGTATGCTAGTGGTATTTGGGAAAATGTTTTAGACTAGCTGTTATGATTAAAAGTATATGTGTTGCTATGGTACCTGGATTTTCCGCTTTTATATTGCCATAATCCACTGTTTTTACAAATTGCTGATTTTTTGGGTCCCACTTTGTCTCTTTGTTGATGCTCATCTCATCAATATTGAACACAAAATCCTTCTGACCATCCTCAGCAAGGTCAGCAATGCATAGTAATGGTTTCTTAAGAAACCCTGGCTCACAATCTATACAAGCAGACCAAGATGGAATAGTAGAAGGATGTGGAAGTGAATGATGTTTCCTAGGCTCTTGGACTATACAAGTTGAGGGATATGGCAAATTCCTTAATCTCTGTGGCATATCTTAGTCTTGATACCTCTTCTTTGTTTTTCAACTCATTTTGAAACAAATTTGCTGCCATGTGGCCAGAATTGTTTATCAAAGATGAGCTACTTTTCTCAGATACTGGTTTGGCATTTTCATCAAACCCTTAATTGTCTTCTCTTTTCTCAAGTTTTTCCTACGTAGGTTCTGAATTGTCATGTTGTTTATTCTTATCTTTAAAGTGAATTCTTTCTTCAGTTTTCTGGGTGGTATGTATGAGGAATATGTATGGTCTGGTCTGAGGATCTTAGGTACAGGTGGATCAGGTAGTGTGTGTAAATCTTTGGGGTGGAGCTCTCTCTTTTTGGGATTTCACTTCACCATTGGCTTCCTGTTCATATGGTGTGGGAAATGGAAGATTGAGGGAACTGCATCCTATTTCAGGTGTCTTTTCCTGATTGACTCTGACAGTGGTAGGTTGGAAGGGTAATTGAAATCAGTTTCCAAAAAATGTCTAATGCACAAGAAAGAATTCTTAGAGGGTAAACATTTTTCTCTCCTCACTGCAAACAGCGACTTCTTCAAATGAGGTGTATTTTGTAGGGGGAGTTTGTAATAGGTGTATTTTGTAGGGGGAGTTTGTAATCAAAATGGTGTAGTAATTTTTTTTGTCATTTATTGTTATGACCCTTGTTCTTAGATGTTCTTCTGACTCTTACATAATGATCAACAAATCAATTTTAGATTCATAAATAGTACTGAACTTATGCAATTCATGTCCTCTGTGATTTTGCTTTATTGATTTAGATTTGAGAGAAAATATGCTTCTTCAGTAGATCTTCACAGGGACAATTTCACAAGTTTAAATTTGTAAGATTGATAAAACTTTTTTGTCATAAAGGATGGTCTACCGTAGTTTTACCTAGAAGGCATTGCCTATATTGAAGTTCAAGTGTTTCGTATTGTGCTCAGGGATAGATCCAAGAGAAATCTACGATGAAAATTTAGATGTAGAGAGGTAAATTTTTTAGGGATAATGGTGAGAGGTATTCGTTTTTTATAAAAATTCTTAATATTTTTCGTTGAACTTCGATAGCCTTGATTTTGCCAGGTTTTTAGCCTATGATTATTCTTGAATTGTTCTTAAGTGCCAAAAGTCTGAAAATCAAAGGAATATATGAAAAAGTTTTTTTTCATACATAATAAACTTTGTCGATAGTGCAAAAGTTGACCTACAAACAGTGCTATAACTCGAATGCACAAAAAGTGTAACTCTTGATGAAGATTGAACCTTGCTTTGTTCACGACTATTCGTAGAATTTCAGCGCTTCTGAGCTTTGATATGCTTATATAGTTTATTCTTATAAAAATAGTGTGTATTATGAACTGTATAGACAACAGCCCACCTCCAGTGGCAACGTGCCTCATTGCCTGTGAAATGAAATTCCCCCCACCAATTATTCGACATTTCGTGCAATTGAACTCTGCACACGAAATAACCTTGATTCTAGGAGTTAACGGGACATGGATGTGTCTTAAAAAATTGTATGAAATTAACGTTAAATTAGGCCGGTGATGTGCTCCATTCATACATCAACTTACACCTATATTCATCAAAAACATTCAAGAATGTGTATAATCCGCAAAAGAATTCTTCCACGTAAACGTTTCTAGATACACGTAAGCTCAAAACCTATTAACAATGCGATGTTCACCGTAAAAATCCAGAGCCGCAGTATCAAGTTATATTCTCACGCTGCAACTTTTTGCCCTCAGATTGGTACCATATTGGTTTCCCATGGTGCTACCCTACCACGTGACTGAGTCAGCATTCTAGTCCTATTATTTCTATGCTGTACACCCTAGCATATTTACCGCAATCATCACTTATTTCCAACCTTCAGGAGCAGTGTTTAGTTTGATGTTTATAGTTTAAACTAGGGTGGTTTCCTTATTTGAAGAAAGTTGTTTGATTGATGTTATTTTTCTGCACCGTATAACCCATTCCGTTGTTTCTTGATTTAATCAGTGATGTTTCAATCTTGACTCGAAGACAACTATGATGAAGTAGCACTTGCATAGAATGAACTTTTCTGATGCTATCTTCCCTGTGTATGTTTTACAAGACAGATAAAAGAATGCCATATAGCAAATGAAGAGTAACGTGTACTCATACTAACGCGATTATCTCCAGAAAGCATACATCTTGTCAAATTCTCTTTCCGTGAACTTGTGACAGCTACCGGCACCATGATCATCGTAAAAGTCCTTCACCAGTGCATATATGAAATGGACGACACGTTTTTTTATAAGAAACTGGTTTATAAGAAACTGGTTTATAAGAAACGAGTGCTAGGCCGGTCAAAAAATTAAAAAGCTTTTGTAGTTTGTTCAAGGAAATTTAGCAGCTTTACAATCTCAATTTGTCTAAAAAAGAATATATTGTCGTGTTTCCACTCGTTAATTTGTATGATTTTGTGTGGAAAAGGTTCTAACTTGTTATTTTGAACAGTTTGGATATTTTTCTTGACTTTGAGCGGTTATCTCCATCCAGAATTGTTCGACTTCCAAACAATAAGGTGAGTTTCAGTCTCGGAAATTAGAAACTAATTAAGAAACTTTTAGTACTATGTGCCGATCCAAGTTTCATATAAAAAACGTGCATGTATAAGAACACTTTTCGTATTTGGATAAACTCTCAGACACATCTTCAAATTACTAACGCTAGCGTCTCCTCCACCTCCGTATGTTCATTGTGAAATACCATACTGTCAATCCAATATGCATTGCGCTAAACTTGATTTACCTACCTTGAGGTACTGGCCTTGCTTCAATCTTAAAGTTTGAGCCAACTTCTGCTTCACTGTAACAATGGATAATTTTCCAAACTATATTCCTTCATTTCCGTATTTTCATGTTGACTATCTGATAGCCAATTCGCTATTAAAATTCACACACTAAGCTATAGATGGGGAGAAAGTCTTAAGTATAGAGTGGTTGTCATTTTCCCTCATTGCAGTATTTTCTATTACAATTTGCATATGTCGCTATTAGCCTATATAAAGCCTTAAGTTTTGAGCTGTTGTGGTTTAAAGTTTTTACAAATAACATTGTCGAAAAGCTGTCCCTTATGTCCGTATTTGCTGAATAAGAGACTGCCAACTTGCAGATTACGTAGTATATTTAGCGTGAGATAACGAAAATATTTCAAACTTTGAGTAACAATGTTTATGGTTCACTTTAATTACAAAAATACATATTGATGTATGTTCTGCAAGCTCTCTACTTTCTCCCTAAGTGGCTTCCCCCAGTTAAGTTTTACTTTTTTGTGCTACAAATTATATCTAACTTGTCAACATATATACTGATGATTGCTGCTTAATTCGCACGTTATGCAGGTATGATTGAATCCAGTTTTACAAAACAGTATAAACTTGACAAAGACGTCTAAATAAGCCTGATGAATTTTATTGCGTACGTTTTCCGTATGCACTGGGATTATGGTGCGGCTTTTTGCCTCGTTTTGATTTCCATCGTAGCAATATATCGATGGCCTAAGTATCTCAAGATACCCAACTGCAAAAGTCAGAGCTTATAGTAGGTTTCTTTTGCTGATTGAATTATTGAAATCGCAGCATCTAACGATGAAAAATCATATTGAATGTATTCATACATTGATTCAGCATAACTCAGTGAAATATTGGATTTACGAATTGAATTGCATTTCCCTATTTTCTTGCGCTTCGAGCGAACATGGTTGCAATATGATTTCGCAGATTTCTTAATGTTCGAATACTTTTCTCGTTGATAACTGGAGCCACATTGATGAGGCCATTAGTATGGGCTCGCTGTATAACGCCTGGCTCCGCATATCTGCTTCTCAGTAGGTCAATTGCAGAGTATGTGTCTGTTAAAGCAAATCCTGAAGTCACCCTCTTAGCTGGCTCTTCAAGGTAGTTTCTGAGATACTTGAATTTATCTACCTTGGCAAGTTGCACGTCATCATGAACAGCGCCTTTGAATCCATCCCAGAATTCTTGCCAGGGATGGATCCAGACAGAATCGCGACATTCGCACATTATAGGAAATATTGCCACACCCATTGACCATGCCCACTTAATTAAAGTCTGCATAGTGTAACTGAAAGTTCTCCTAATTCGTTGTGGCCGCCTTTTGACAGTATAAACACTTTGAAGAGCAATTTAAAAGACTATTTCATTGGACAAAATGAATTCTGACTTGTAGTTGGGCTGGACTGAACCAGCATTGAAATGTTTTCTTCGATACGTACACTTAGCTTTATAAGGTGGCAAAAATTTAGTCAGGAGTTCTAACATGCCATGTTTATTCCATCTGAAACCTGTATTTTCACTTGAAATCGCCATAGGAATTTACTCAGCGCTACTTTTAGCCCGGTAAAATATTTTGATTCACAATTATATGTCAATGTTGAACAATTTATATCTCTAAATGAAGAACAGTGTATAACGTTAACTAAAATATCATGTGTGATTCAGCAAACATAAAACCAGCTGGGCTGCTTTACTTGTTAGTTGCTTAGTACCTCCAAGTGAGCTTGGGTTTTGCTTTGTACTCTTACAATAACACCAATGGATAGGCCAAACATACAGATATGTGAGAAGAAGGAAATTATAATAGCCACTTATCTAGGCTAGATTCAAACTAATTTATTTAATCATCCTTGCAGCTTTAGCAAGATGGATCTATCATATTGAAAAGTCAATTACAGTGAGTGTTGCCTGCTTTTCTAAATTTGGGCAACCATTTTTTTGCAATAGGCTGATGTGCCAATCAAAGAGATTAGTGCTACATTCAATAGCAGAATGTATAAAAATGGGACATACTTTTGAGACAACTGAAAACAAATTAAGGGCTACAAAATTATTTTTCAAAAATGATTTCAATCCTTTTTCTCCAGGCTATTTTGATGGAGGGCCAACAGTAACTTATTTTGTTGCTGTACCTGCTCCAGAATAACTTGTTGTTGTTGCAATTGCTGTCTTAGGACGAAGATAAGATCTTGGTCCCTTTTCAGCCTGCTCTCCAATTCTTTCTCTTTCATGCTTTGCTCCCTTTCCCTCATTTCCATCTCTTTTCTTCTCATTCTTATCTCTTCCTCATCTCTCTTCTCCTTCAAATCCATCTCTCTTCTCCTCAGCTCCAACTCCCCCTCTCACTATCTGTCCTGGTTCCTTTTTTTCTCTCAAGTACTCTACTGTTTCACCCCACATTTTCTCCTCTTAGGATCTTTTTCCACATTCTCCCTTGCCCTGGTCTCTCCATAGCCCTCTTCTTTATTGGTTCTGCTGTTTCTCTTTCTTTTCTATCAATAGCCTCTTCCTCCTTTCACCAACAGCCAGTTGCTCTTGCTGGCCCTGTTCCATTTCAGTAATGTCCTCTAATGCTTGCTCTAATTCATCTGGCTCATCAGGGCAGATGCCACTAGCTCTTTCCTCACAAGCCCTTTTACGTTTAAAGTCTCTCTGCAATTTGCAAAATCCATCTGTAACACCCCGTTGATCTACTAAAAAAATAGGATGCCTAGTTTGTTTAAATTTTTTGCAAATCTCTCCCATGATTGCCCTCTGTCCCTGGTGCTATGCTTGAATCCGAAGGGTTGAACTACTAGCATCTCCCTACACAGGGCTACATCATGCTGATTGCTCCAAGTCATTTGGTACCTATTTAAAAATGTTGAGTAGAGAAATAAGAATAATGATAATGCGTA
Source organism: Cassiopea xamachana (assembly GCA_900291935.2). Taxonomy (NCBI): domain Eukaryota; kingdom Metazoa; phylum Cnidaria; class Scyphozoa; order Rhizostomeae; family Cassiopeidae; genus Cassiopea; species Cassiopea xamachana. The sequence goes on along the minus strand of OLMO02000003.1, from coordinate 5,154,821 downwards.
ACGTATTCATTTCATGTTCAAGCAATTAATCTAGACCTTGATACAAAAAATATAATTCATTTACATGTAATGTAAAAGCTAAATTGATGGAGCCTTTATTGAACTGAAAAGAGGTATTGGGAATAATAAGACAGGTCATATAGTTTATGATATAAGCTAATGAGTATTTTTCTTCTCTTTGGGTAATCAAAAAGTTTTAATATAGCTGTTATGGAGCATAATAACCACGAACACTGGCTGAGTGTTATTGTCCTTCTCAATGATCTGCGAGGCCATCTCTTGCACGAAGGTGTTGGATTTGATAGTACTAAAATTAAGCAACAACCGAGTTTAATTTATTTGTCACTTCTCAGTTAAGTTAATCAAAGATATTATTTAACGAAAAAGATATAAATACGTCAATTAAGTTGAATATGGTTTATTCATACCTTCTCAAAGATGACGTTCCATTCAGGACCGTGAATTTTGCAGTGCACGTTCTAGAACGACTAAAAACAAGCACGGGGGTATGGACATATTGCTGGTTGCGCTAGTTCCGGTCCTCGCGGACGTTCTCGTCACGGCCACGTTGTAAATCGGAAACTCACTTGTACCGATGAACAAACAACGTGCCTGTATTCATTATGCCAACAATGCACAGTGGTTGCCACAGTAGTACGCACAAAAACAAGATTTCTTTCTGTTAAGTTCCTGGGGTTCTCACCACTATCCAGATCTGCAGTGTGATTTCACTTCCTTTCGCACTCTTTCGCACACTTTTTCCCATTCACTTTTCATATTCTTGCTTTATACTTCAAGTTGAAATTTTGACAGCTTGAAAATCACACCATTTCATTGGCTCCTAAAAGTGATCTAAGCAGAAATATTTTGAAATGTTATGGCTCTGGTCTCACTGCTGTTGCCATAGGTATTTCATATGAAAGATAACAAGGACAACAAAGAATATTCCCATCCCCCCAGTTGAACTAATATTTACAACTATGTAGGATGCCCAAACCTGGAGCATCTACTGTCTATCAGTAATTTCAATAGGCTTTTCAGGGTTTTTGCAATGTGACAATCGCACAGGCGAATGTGGCGAATATCTGGATCCGCCACTGACTCTTTCCACCATGAAATGTTGCTGTAGAACTTCTTCAACTCAGGTTTTGGGAGCTTTACTCTTCTGTCAGCAAATCTCCCGATAGATTTATTGACCCTGATATCAAACTCCACCTTGATGCTCTTCTTGGAAAACACTCTGAAGTCTGTGATTCTCAAGCCTCTGATGATAAATCTGGAGTGGACTAAGTTTCCATTCTTGTTGACTGAAGCGCCATAACCCTTAAGGCCTTGTCAAGGATAGCTAAACTTAAAGTGGCTCTTTCCTAGATTTTGCATGCTTCCTCCTTGGCTCCTATTTGTCTTGTTCTTTTGAATAGGACGAATGTTCATGAGTAGTAAGCTATGTTGGCGTCAATGACCCGCCATTAGCTCAAGGGGAAAAATGGCCCGCCATTTACTCCCCGCCACGAGCTCCCCGCCAAAGACTCATGAGGAAGGAAATCCAAGATGGTGGACCAAATTGAAGATGGTAAAAGCCTAAGGGGAGGGGGGAAGGGGTAAAGGGAAAGGGGAAGGGTGAGGGGGGAAGGGGTAAGGAGCGTATTTGAGGTAGCGTATTTGAGAGACTTAGAAAATTTTTTCTAACTATTATCTAACCACTGGGTAGCGTATTTGACTTAGCGTATTTGAGAGACTTAGAACATTTTTCATAGCTATTAGGTAGTAGCGTATTTGACTTAGCGTATTTGAGAGACTTAGAACATTTTTCATAGCTATTAGGTAGTAGCGTATTTGACTTAGCGTATTTGAGAGACTTAGAAAATTTTTTCTAAACATAGCGTATGTTGATGAACCACAGACGGCAGAGCGTATTTGAGACCACTAAGATAAGGCAGGCAACAAGTAGAAACAACACAAGATGTAAAGTGAGAAACAAGGGGAATAAATGGAATTCAAAACAAGAAAGGTAACAAGTACAATAACCAGCAAGCAAGCGTATATACAAAGCATAAAAGGTAATCATCAAAAATACTAAATATTAAAGTCATAAAATTAATAAAGGGTCTCTAAGTCCATCATAGCGTTTACTAAAGCCACATTGCTGGATTCCTCGGTTTCAATTTCAGTATCACTGCCACTACCGGCAGTGATAGTCGATTCGTTGCCGTCATCTTCGATGATACGCCTTCTCGCCCTCTTGCTTCTACGAGGAATCGAGCGTCTCGTGTGGGTGAGAAGGCGTTTACGGGTGACTTGAAGTTCTTCCTCTAGGTGGGCACTTCTTTTTCTTTGTGCAAACAGTTTGTCTTTTAAATCTCTAATGGTGTTTTGTTGATGCTCATTGATGTCGTTGTATCGAAGAGCCTGATGACCCATCTCCTCTGCCATCTTGTATATTTTTGCGTCTTTCTTATTGACTTCTGCCGTCTTTGTCATGCATAGTTCTCGTAACCGATTTATTTCGTGTTTGTCATAGTCTTGGCGTCTTTTTGCAGCTTTTATTACGCTCTCAAATGTTGAAATTTGTTTAAACATTGTAGAAATTCTGGATTCGTATGTTTGAATTTGATCCTTCCAGAATTTGGCAGCTTTGTATCGTTCATTGTCCATGAATGCGGTTAGGTCATTCATTCGTGTTGTGTCAGGATCGGTGTTGGATATATCTTGTGCTGCCTTGTCCACAGTTTCTCCATCCTTTTTTGCTGCTTCAATAGAAGCAAGATTGATGGTGTCGTCAAAGGTAGCATCTTTCACTGGAGGCGTATCTTCTAATTCAATATCATTGTCACCATTATCTAACTCTGGACATGCAGTATTATCAGTATCGATGTTACAAGGTTTTGGTGAACATACGGAATATGCTTCTTCACTATCCCTGCCATCGTCGCAATATCCGTCATCGTTAGAAGGATCATCCATGATATTAAATATATCAGGTATGCTGCCTTCATCATCATCGCTGCTACTGCTGCTGCAATCATCGCTGCTGCTCTCATCGAAACCATCTGCGTCTCCCTCTTTAAATCTGAAGTCTTTCTCTCCAAATACGTTATCGGTAATAATCGAGAACTCTCGATCCGCGAGTCTCTTTTCTAGACAGCCCTCACAAGAGCAAGTACTGTCGTGAATTGAGACGTCACGAAGGTTGCCTTCACCGCCAATGCTCCCGAGAGATCCCACATTTATCTTAATAGTATTGCTAGCCATATTGCTTGTGTCGAAATACGCTAATGATAATGTTTGAATACGCTGATAATGTAGTGTACATAGTATAGCTCGATCTGAGACTAACTGAGCGTCTGAACTGGGGCTTGCTCTTATATAGCCGTGCTAATTACCTGTCAATCATAGTGCAGTGTCTTTGTTATTGTCAATCAGACTTAGCAGCACCCTTTGATCTGTCAATCAGCTCCCTACCGCTGTGACCCGGAAGCGTATTTGTTAGAACAATGGTTAGTGTCTTCTTGTGTGGGACATGTGCCGCCGCACGCGTGCGGGTAGCGTATTTGAAAAATCACGTGATCAGCCCAGCGTATTTGAAAATTCGGCGCGTATTTGAGAACGTGTCCTCCGGCAGTACCAGCGTATTTGAAAGGTCAAGGTAGCGTATTTGAAAGGTCACCAAAAAATTTCATTCATTTGCGAAATACGCTGCCTAAGGGCATCTCAGCGTATTTGAAAACAATGGGAGCGTATTTGAAAAGTCGAAAGGTCAGATTAGCGTATTTGAAAACAATGGGAGCGTATTTCAAAGTCCAAAATGCTAAAAATGGACAGAATGTCAATCATTTTAGCGCGTTTTGCCTATAAAAAGGAGAGCCCGGAGTTAGGAGGTCATTCAGTGTACGAATCCATTACACAAGCGTAACTGTGTAGTTTTAGAACAAGAAGAAGTATGGATAGTGTTGTGGAGAGTGGATACAAGCAAAGAGAAGATGATGAGCAAGTTATGAAGACGACAGCTAAGATTGGTCCTATGAGGGCAGTGCAAACCGACCAGTGTGCTCCGCCAAAGGCAGTGCAAAAGGAGGAGGAAGATATTGAGCAGCAAACGATAGATGTGCTGTTGCGCCATGTGCCTCTATCGCTAATACGACATTTAAAGACGTGCATTCCAACAATGTACGAACGGCAGAATGTGCTTACCTATACTGTGTCAGCATACTCGCAGAAAGTGAGAATGGAATATATGAAGTTTATTGAAACAGCGAAAATTGATCACACTTGGGAGGCACTATTGACATGGTGGAATCATCGGGTGCATGAGCCAAATGTGAGCCATACAACAGTATACGATACAAGAGTGGATATTCATGGACATAAAGGTCGAGAAAAAGTCATGACATGTGCAAGAACATTTATGCCAACAAGAGGCGACAGGGACGTTACTAACAGGATAATAAGAGAAAAAATGACATTGCCCTATCGACAAAAGTTCCTGACTTATCTGAAGACATATGCGTTGCCTAAATGTTTGCGGATGCTGAAAATGTGGGTGTGGGATGTGAAAGGTCACAGAGAGTCAGTGCCAGATCCAACCGAAGATGTCTGTATAATAGAAAAACGTCTACGGGAGATATTAGCATCAGCACACGACCATGATGGTGTTAGTACATTTCCGAAGATGGTGAAAGAACACAATTAAAAGGACATATGGAAAAAGAAGTCGTGAAAGATCTCCATTTGTGCCAACATCATCGCCACGACCATCACCACGTAATGAGAAAATAAGCAAAGTAGAGGAGATAGAGACCATATCAGATGATGATGAAAATCCTCCGTTACCACCACACCAGCCAATGACACCACCCCCTCCACCACCACATGATGATGAAGATGACAGACCTCCAAGACTGCATAGGCCAAAGCCCACCGATCCGCGACTAAATCGTTATCATCCACAACAGCGACCACCATCACCTGCAACAATATTGAAGACAAAGGAAGAGACAGGGAGACAAATGGGTTTAGACTCATATGTGGTGGAGAGTGTGGTAAGACATATGTCGAATGACGATTGGTACGAATTTTTGACAAAGAGGAAGTATGGCAGAGCTCTCATTCAAGAATTGCAGGCATTCTTGAATGAGAAGTACTGTAATGAAGAACACACAGCCAAACAGCAACAGTATGGTCAGTTGTGCAACAAAATTATGTATCCGCTGTACTTTCCGCCCTATGAGAGAGACCTATCGGCACGACATTATCATATGCAACAAGATGGAGAAGTGCCATCATCATCAGGATGGAGTATGGTGCCACAGAAGAAGACATTTTTATTTAGAAGAGAATTTGCGGATGGATCGTTCCCGGTCTACGTATCAGACGAGGAATATGACCGATTGATGTTTGAAGAGCATGAATTCTGTGTGGAGGATCATACACAGCCTACTGGATATTATGAAACACATACGCTACCAGAGAATCCTGCAAAGTATGCATTAAGAACAATAAACAGTAGTGGGAATGAAGTCGTATTGCAAAATACTCCAAGAAAATGAAGAACATTAACTAGTATAATGAACATTATTGATGTTTTAATGTTATGCTGTTAATTATGCTGATGTTTGTTTTTGAATCTATTATATTCTCTATCTTTTTATATTTGTGTTTTTTATATGATTCTATATCTTAGCATCACATGCAACATAGAGAGAGAAAAGGGGAAACTCAGGGGGAGGGTACCCCTCCTAAGTTTATTCCCCAGTTTTATGTGTGGACAATTTATACCGAAATGTGTGTTATGTGCAGACCTGAGTAGTAGTGATCATCATAGGTATCGTAATTATCACTCACTTCGTCCTTAGATTTATCTCCTTTATATTCTAGTTGTACACCATATGCTGGGACTTCATGGAAGAATACGATCCCTCATCATTAGAATTCCTATTTCACAGAAAGATCCTATTTAGAATGTGTAACTCATTCTTTACTGGTGCCCAATATGGAGAGAGCACAGTATTTGTCATAATGGATTCTAACTCATTCTTAAAAGGAGATAATGTTGTGGCCAGTAATAACTGGCGCGAATTTCGACTTGCCAATAAGTATTATAACATTATAGATATTTCTATGTATAATGGCACATTTCGAACATGTTTTGCTCGTGGCACAGCAGTAACATTACGATGTAGTGGACGACATTATGATTTTACTCACTGTATTTTAGCTCTTCATAATGGTTTTAATTGTGCTATTCACAACGGATACATAGATTGTAGCAAACCACCGTGTAGATTAACTACTCGCGTAAACCCAGATCCAGACTGGTATCTTAATATGAACTTTCGTAATTATTTTGACATAAATGATAGACAATATGGCAATTCTAACAAATTTCAGCAAATAAATCTTCGTAATGAATGAATGAATGAGTGCTTAAGCATTAATTAAAATTCTACGCGCGTATGGAAGGTCCCCACATTTTTATTTCCACATTTGTATTTCCTTATTTGGAAGCGGACAGGATTTCGACACAACTGGCAATTTATTGACCAATAGAAATATTAAAAACCGGATATGCGAATAAACTAAGACGAAAATAAGTAATGTAAAGATGAATCAATTTCCTTTCCTCGTTCTTATACTGCAGTTCGTATGTCAAATGATCGTATTACTGTGGTAGAAAGCTATTTTTGCTAAATATCGTTGGCTACACTCCAAACTAAATGTCTAAACGAATTCTAAATCTACGTTATCATAATCGGGTAATGGCAAAACTTTTCTTCCAACAAGCAGATGAGAGGGAGTAAGTAGCTGTGAATCAACTTCCTATTTTTATTGTCAGTAGCTTAGAATACAATGTTGCTTCAAGTTCTACAAGCACTTTACTTAAATCATCCTGCGTGAGCCAAGTGCTAACTAAAGCCTATCTCAGTCATCTCTTAAAGCTCTCTTCCATTTGCTTAAATGCTCTACGCATCCAGGGGCTTCTGTCTTAATTGAACCTCCACATTTTGCGTTGTGACAAACAAAAATCCCCTACCTCAACTGTTGGTAACAGTTTACATAAAAGTTTTGACATATCCTTAAAGGGCAACTGAAGTGCAAAACCAAGATTTGTTAATAAAAAGATCTTTGGCCTGTAGATGCAAAACAATGCCTTTCGGTTTCATCTGCTTTGTTGTTTGACCAAAATATTGCCTTACTTTCTGCTAGATAACTTGATTTGATTCCGCCATTTTGTATTCCCACTTCCTCTCTCAAAACGAGGATTGACATCACAAATGTTTGTGATTGCAGGTACAAACTCTTGGCTCGATGAGTTTGACATTGTGACGTCATCTTCTTTTTGAGAAAAGAAGTAGGAATACAGAATGGCAGAACCCAAGTTGAGTCAATTAGCGAAAACAAAGGCAATAGTTTGGTTAAACAACAGAGCAGATGAAGTAGAAAAGTATCGTTTTGCGTTTACATGCCAAAGATATGTTCATTGACAAATTTTGGCTTTGCACTTCAGTTGCCCTTTAAAAGTCTTGGCATTTCCATATACAATGGGCACTGGAGTCCCTCATCTAGGTCAGAATCAGGGCAATGAAGTAGCAAAGGGTATCGTAGTAAGACATAACACCAGTTCAAAGAAGACAACTCTATTAATGAAACAAATGAACAGAACGATTTATGATCTATCCATTTCGCCGTTTTATTTCACAAATAATGGACCGGCAACACTATTGGTGCATAATGGTGTTGCTCAGTTAAGCGTAATGTTTGAGAAGACTGCTGTGGGTGGTGCATTAGATGTATTTGCAGTGAAAGCATTGCTTCAAAACCTTTTTGAAAAAGCACCTCTCCTTGTTAGTCAGAATCTCGATTTCAACTTAGCAAGTGTAGCTCAAATCTTCAAGTGATGCATTTTATTGACCCAACATAGGACAATTAACTGAGATAGCTTATGCTCCTTGGGTAAAACTACAGGGTACTTAGCCTCTAAATCTAAGTCAGAATTTGCCAGTCTCCCTGGTTTCCTCATGTATGGGGCTTGTTTTCCTAAAGGGTTGTGATATTTAAAGTAACTTGTATGTAGTGAGGAACACACTGCTATCACTTAACTCTTAATGCACTTCGATTACTAAATATCTTATAGTCAAGATGCCCTAATACACGAGTGATCTATAGAGTCATCGCAGAGAGTACAAAATCATAGTAGCTATTATCTTTCATCTTCATTCAAATTAACTGTAAATGTGGTTCGGCTAGGAGAGACTCACGTCCTTGCCATTGAACCTTTGGTTGTTCAATGGCGTGTCTTATTTGAAAGTTGAACAACTATGTCAAAATGTAAGAGGTCAGTCATATCCTTTTTATGTCTTGACTTTAACATCGTTGACTCAGGAAAAACACTCTTACTGTAATTTCTTAAGCTCTTGTTGTAACTAAATCAAAACTCAACTGAACTACCAATTTCTACTCTGTTTATATAACTGCTTAGTATTTACAAGCATTATGTAACTGTTTGTATGGATGGGAGGAAAAAGGTTATGGTTGATTAAAGAGATGTCAACGAGGCGTGTGGAAAATGCTGAGTTAGGAGAAGTTAGGCCCAAACAATGGTTTGATCTAGGAAGTGATTGTGCTTAGAACTGTGTGAATCAAGTAATGTTATGAGTTGCTGTGGGAGGAAAAATTGGTAAAAATGAATGATTATGATAAAAGGTATGAATGGGGGGAGAAATGTTACAGTAGCTCCCCCCTAGGATGCAAGTGATTATTAAGCATTTGATAAAGTTATTGTAAAAAAATATAGAGATAGATATATTGAAATGTAAAAAGGCTATTATGAAAAAATGTGTGTTCAATGTCCAAGCAATTTTAAAGTCCTGATATGCAGGATGTGATATTGGAGAAGACCTTTAGCAGCTTCAATACTCTAGACGATCCGGAAAGTGTACTCTTCTACCCGAACGAGTTCAAATTGGTGTGGCAGGAACTAGTCCATTTGGCTTACGGCGAGAGGGTACAGGAGTCATATTTGAGAAGGAGGAAGGAAGGACGTCTGTATCAAGATACACAACTTTTAAACCATCAATGCTAATGTGGTCTTTATGACCGTTCACATCCAAATTAAAGTGCTCGTCTCGCCAAGGTATGGGATAGGGGCCAGTATAAGGTTGTTACAGTGGAGTGTGGACAGTGGAGTGCGGACATAAACATGTGTACATGTACAAAGGTCTTTTGGTAGATAGGCCTTGGTGGCTTGGGGGCGAGGCTGCACTGGCTTGATGTCACTCATAGCACATTGAAGGCGATCAACATAAATTGTAGGATCTAATGTAGTAGAGGAGGGGTGGTGTAATGGATTGACCAGGTAGGCGAAGGATAGTTCCATATACCAGTTGTGCAGGGGTGCAATGAAAGTTGGCTTTTATGGTGTTCTGAATGTCGAGGAGAATCAGTGGTAAAGCGGGGTCCCAAGATGTCTTAATTGATGATTCTAACTGTCGATGAAAACATTCAGCCATACTGTTGGTTGAAGGGTGATAGGCCGTAGTGTGAATAGGGGAAGCTCCAAGCGTGTGAGTAAATAGAGAGAAAAAGGAAGACTCAGATTGTAGTCTGCAATCTGTCGTGATGGTGGAAGGTACACCAAAAGCTGAAATCCAATAAGAAGTTAGTGCACAAGCAATTGATTCAGCAGTGATATTTGTAAGTGGAATAGCTTCAGGCCAACGTATGAAACGATCAATGATAGTAAATAGGTAGTGAAAACCATTTGAAAGTAGAAGGAGGCGAGCAATAGAGAGCTTACGATTTCAGTACACAAGCAACTACGGCTACGTAGAGGTCTAAGCACTAACGCGGTCTTGTAGTGACTCCGTAGTCATCTATTTTGAGTTACGATCATCCAAGGCAACAGTGACTACTCATTTGTGGCGCGAAAATCCTACACACGAATATATGCAGATATGGCCGCAAACTATGATGAAGTTGAAGACCTTATACTTGCTTACAATGACGCAGGTGTAATAGATATCGATGAAGCTCTACTGTTGCACGATATTCAAGAGGGAAAGAACCCTCAATTTCCATACTGGACATACGAAAAATTTGAGTTAGGCTTAATGCAGGAAGATGAATCTAAGGCTGGATTCAGAATGTTGAAAAATGATGTTCTGGCACTGCACACAGCACTTCGATTTCCAGAGCAGTTTAAATGCTATAAAGGAGTAGTTGTAGATTCTGTTGAGGCGCTTTGTGTTTGTTTGAGATGGCTGGCATTTCCTTGTAGATACGGGGATTTGGTACCTAGGTTTGCTAGGCCAGTTCCCCAGTTGTCAATGATAACCAATATGGTGATATCTGGTATCTATGAGCGATATGGTCATCTTCTTTTGTCTTTGGATCAGCCATGGCTATCCAGGGCAAATCTCAAGAGCTTTGCTGATGCTGTCCATGCCAAAGGTGCAGCCTTAACTAATTGCTGGGGCTTTGTAGATGGTACTGTGAGACCAATTTGTCGTCCAGGCAGGAATCAAAGGACTGTTTACAGTGGCCATAAAAGAGTCCATGCCCTTAAATTTCAATCAGTGGTTGCACCAAATGGTTTGATAGCCAATTTATATGGGCCTGTTGAGGGCAGAAGGCATGATGCTGCAATGTTGGCTATGTCTGGACTCATGGGTGAATTAGAGCAGCATTCATTTGCACCAGATGGTGAGGCTCTTTGCATCTATGGGGACCCAGCATACCCACATCGCATACACCTTCAATGCCCATCCCAGCAAAGGCAGGGCTTAACACAGGAGCAGCAGGCTTTCAATCAATCTATGAGCCAAGTCAGAGTGTCTGTGGAGTGGGTCTTCAAAGAGATTGTGACCTATTTCAAATTCATTGATTTTAAGAAAGAGTTGAAAATTGGCTTAAGCCCTGTCGGAAAGACCTATGCTGTGTGTGCTCTGTTGCAAAATGCATTAACTTGTTTATATGGTTCAAATACTGCTAAATACTTTGACATTGAACCTCCAACATTGTAGTTCTATTTCAATGGCCAGTAGAACTATCTGCTTTTAATTCAGAGTCTTTTCATACCCATCAAAATAATAAATTTATTAAGCCCATTTTATAAAACCCTTCCTAACAGGTATCGAGAAAAGGGCTACTTTATAGAATTTTTGCCCATATGCAAATCACCAAATCAATTCTAGACACATGAAATAAGATATATTGCCAGCAGAGCTTCTTCATTTCCTGGCTTTAAAACATGTTGACTGCAAAGTAACATGTTACATTTGCAAAAATCTTTATCATGGCTAACATTTTAGTCCTTCTTTCACACTTGTGAATAGATGCAGATGTTGACTGGTAACTAATATGCATCATTTCTATGGTAAATATCCAGAACTTGACATAACTTTTCAATTAAGTAGTATTGAGTGGCAAATGGTCTTAAGACTGATTTAGAAAGTAGACTTAAATAAACAACAACAACTAAGAACCTTATTCTAAGATATTTACTCCACTATATTCCTCATTTATTTATCATTCATTTTGCTAATTATGGTAAGAATGACACTGCTTTGCTGTTGCATCATATTTATTACTTGTTGTTGCTGCTCCTGCTGCTGTTTTTGTTGCTCTATGAGCATCATGATCTGTTGTTGTTGCTGGATTATAAGTTTTTCTCTGCTTTCTCTCTCTCTTCGCTCTACATTTCTCAGTTCCTGTTCATGACATTCTCTTTCTCTATTGAATTCCAATTCTTTACTCCTAAGCTCAATCTCTTTTCTTCTCAGCTCAATCTCCACGTCTCAATTCATTCTCCATTTCCCCCTTCTTTTTCAAATATACCACTGTCTCTCCACCCACTTTTCTTCTTTTACCTCATTCTCCCTTCCTTTCTCTCTACACATTGTCTCACCTAGCCTCTCCATTGATCTCTTCCTTACACTTTCAGCTGTCTCCTTTTCTCTCTCCAACTCCTTTTTTTTCTTTTCCATGCTCTTACCTGATTCAAGATCAGCTGCTTCAATCAAGCCTAGAATGGTTTCTATTGCTTGATCAAGCTCTGATATATCTTCCCCTATGATACCACTTGCTCTTTCCTCTGATACCATTCTTTTTTTGAAATTTTTCTCCAGTTTTGAATACCTCTCCCTCACTCCTCTCTGATCAACATTAAATCTTGGCTGCTCTGCATCATTCAGTATATCTGCAATACTGTCCCAACACTGCTCTCTTTCTCTGCTTCCAAATTTAAATTTGAAGGGGTTTTGGAAAGCAATCTCTCTACAGAGTTGAAGATCATGTCTGTAGCTCCACATCATTTTCACCCTAAATGTGCATTGAAGTAATTTGGTTCAGTTTTAAATTTTTTATTATTGTGAAAAGAAAAGTTAGGGAATAAGCATGTTATTGTTAAGAAGGCTATAATGAATTCTAGGTTCAGCCTTGTTCAACATCAAAAGCTATCATAGACAGTCTATCAACAATAAAACATCTCAACTAGCTTGCAAAGATCATTCAGCTATTAAATACGTGTTTGACAAATCCACAAAATCCCCACATGAAGCAAAGATCTACATTGACAAATTTACTTCAAATCTTCCAACCTACAAATAACACTTTTAGTAAAATGTACAATACAATGAGATTTCATTAAAATTTGCAGCAATCTTCAGTTAATACACGTTCACTTCTCTCGAATAGTCCTATAAATATAAAGTACACACCACTAGTTTTTTCTTGAAGTTGAACAACTCGATGCTGTGCTGTGTTAAGCCATCATTAAACTGTCAACAATTTCTATAGAGTGAAGGAGAATAAGTTACTGCAAATGTGAATACATTACGATAACTGATAAAGCAGTCATGTAGAATTAAGATATGGCCTCTTTGGTCCTTATAATGATGATAAAATGAGCAATACGAACCTAATATAGCTGCGTAGTGATGAGTATGTGATACAATGCCAATTTGTGTAGTCAACTCTCGTACTGCTACGTGTGCTTGAAGATGATTCCCCCTTAGCACATACGCATTTGATGTATACTTGCTGCTCACGTAGCCGTAGTCACCAGCGGTGTCAAATCGTAAGCTCACTAATATCAATATGGATGTGATCAAACCGTGCACCTGGAATAAGAAAGGTATCACGAGGAGCAGTGAGATGGCGGTGCACTTAAGCAGTTTGGCATTTGGAGCAGGAGTGAGCCCATTGTTGTACATCTTTATTTATACTGGGCCAAACAAAGAGGTCAGTAAGTAGCTTTTGGGAGGCACAATTTCCAGGACGTAAAAGTGAATGAAGCTGATAAAATGCAGTCGGCGGTAAGCAGGGGGAACATAAGGATGTGGCATTGCAGTTGACGTATCACATAAAATTATATTGTTAGAAAATGACAGTGGAAGGTACTGAAGGCGAAATGAAGAAGAAGCTTTTAATGCAGGAAGGTCCGGACCATTCTGTTGTGCAGCTATGTCACAGACCCAGCTGAATAAAAGAACTGAATATTCACTGTGTTTTTAACCCTGACAACTTTATAGTCATGAATATATCTCTAGAGCGCAACACTGGGATTAGATCTAGCGGCTAAAACCTTAATGAAGCAGATCTACTAGGCTTCCAAAAGCGTACTACTTGTGCCAATTCCTCCGAATCAAACTTTTAAAACTATATGTACCATACGAAAACATGCGTTAAATAGTGTGTAATTCTACAATTCGAGGTTTCTTGAATTCGAATATTGCATCGATTAACTTAAAAGGAAAAATGAAAGTTCTATAACACACATATAACAATAATCACAATCACTATTTCGAAATAACAACAAGGGCCTATCCTACTCCCATACACACAGAACAAAGATTAAACTATAAAAGCGACAACGAAATAACTGCAATAAATATAACACATTATAATACATTATATTACCACAGACTTACCGAATATTTCACCATGTTCAACTGAAAATCATTCGATAAGCTGCACTATTACCATGCCAAGCAACTCCCTAAACACACAAAATGCCGTACGCATCACGCTTTATTCATAAGAACACGCAACACGGGACTAGCCATAACCAAAATCTCTAGCAAAAACTCATTAAACAACGAAACAATAGACAAACAACAGCCAAACAGTTAACGCACATGTTTACAGGCAAACCAATACGGAAACAAGAAAACAAATAACTAAATAATCAATAAAACACAATAATTTGGCGATAACATAGTGACCAAGTATTATTCATATTTACAAGCTATGCAATACTAGGGTATGAACGCGTGGGAAAGGAAGTGAAAGGCAAACTGGCATGCATGAGTACTATACCTAATGACGTAAAACTAAGAGAGCGTTAGCTACGATAAATTATACATGAATTAAACAATGATCACTACAGTATCGATGCGGTCCAATAATGCTGGGAAACTCTCGCACCTACAACCAAAACAAAAGAAAAGGTGATTACACTATAGTATGATGCACTATCGGCTACGCAGTCTATGACGCGCATCAAAAGATATGCCTATGCTCTCTATGGAAAGAATGAACAGAGAGAAGAAAATCCTAAGCTATGAATGAGCCCTTGGGATATGTGACACACCTCCCTGCTAAGATTAATTATTTTAAAAATTAAAATACGCTATTAATCTTAGCATAATAATAAACGAGACTATATAAAAATGATGTCCAGTTCACTTTTTTGCATTGAACTCTTCCAAAAGATTACCAGAAGCAAATCCAGGAACTACCTATTTAGTATTTCCATTACTAAACTCAACGAAATACCTTTTAGCAAGTTTTTGACCAGGAAGTCTAGAGCGTAATTCATCATTTACCTTAACTATTTGTTCAGGGCTACCATAAGTTTCTTGGGCCAATTTAATGTGCTCCAAGTTCACTGTCTTGGTCTTCCTTTTCTTCTTCTTAGGCATAATTATTTCGACGTTACTTCTTCCGATTAGTTTTGGAATTTCGTAAGGTCCAATCCATGGGTGGTGGAATTTCTTATTAGAAGTTCCCTTTTTGATAATGAAATCTCGCTGTTATTCTTTTGCTACCAGTTCTTTCACAAGGGCGTATGCTTGCTGTCGTTCATTTTGCATAACCTTTAAGTAAATTCTGGTGTAAATTGGCTACTTCGATCTGAAAGTAATTCTTCTGGACATCGATAACAATGTGTGAAATCGCGAAGCAAGCGGGCTACTGTCCCTGCTTCTGTGTCTTGTACAGCATAGACAACAGGCCATCTTGTGAAATAATCCACTAAAACTAGTGCATATTGGTTTCCTTGATCAGACTTTGGTAGAGGTCTGACAAAATTCATTGCTACGATTTGTAAAGGTCTTTCTGCCTCAATTGACTTCAGGGGCGCCTTTGTAGCTGGTTTCATAGACTTGACACATGCACATTCTTTACAGAGTCTAATGTGTCATTGGATGTATGATTACATCGTAGGCCAGAAATACGAAATTTGTATCTTTTTGTATATCCTGGAAAATCCTGAGTAAGCAGAAAGAGGATTGTCGTGGAACTTAACTAAGATTTGTCCAACCATCTTCTTTGGAAAGATAACGTGTTTACGCGTTCTCCCGTCTTCTCTGCAAATCTTCGATAGACACACCCATCTTCTGCTATACAATGTAAGTCTTTCTCTTGTTCGAATTTTGCCAGCAGCTTTTATCTTCGGGCTTTAGATTATCAGAAAGAAATGTTATCCATTGTCCAGCACATGCGCCTTCTTTCTGCTTCTGACTGAATGTTTATACCGAGAGTTTGAATAGACTGTCTTCTCCTTTTTGAGGGTACTTCGACAGGTTGTCAGCATTTGAATGTAACCTCCCAGGACGATGTATGACTTCAAAGTCATATGCCTGCATCTCACTTATCCAACGAGCGAACAGATTGTTCGAAGCATTCATAGTTTTCAACCACTTCAATGGTCTATGGTCAGTGTTTATATTAAAATGTCTACCATAGAGATACGGGTAGAAATGTGTTTAAACTTGTTACGATACCCAAAGCTTCTTTTTGAAGTACAGCATAAATGAACTCAGATGACTTCAATAAGCAACTTGAGTAGGCAACAACTACTTCACCATCTGGCATTTCTTGGGCAAGAGCTGCACCTATTCCATAATCACAAGCATCTGTATGCAACTTGAACTGCAGGCTGAAGTCTGGACATCTCAACACTGGCGCTGTTGTAAGACATGTTTTCAGGTCATCAAAGGAATTCTGTGCTTCTTCAGTCCTTTTGAAAATTCTTTTCTTCTTGGTCAAATCAGCAAGTGTTTTTGAACGGCTAGCAAAATCTTTCATAAATCACCTGTAGTATGATGTTAGTCCTAAAAACTCACATCTGTTGTATTTTTAAGAATAGGGTAGTTACTGTTAAGATTATAGATTCCTAAGGCAGCGTCATATCGAAACATAGGCCTAATATCATGCAATGTAACAAAACGAACATAATCAGACCACGAGGTCAACGAACTAGCATAAAAGTCTAATTAATTGAAGGTCACATGACTACGTCCATGTAGTTCAATATAAAATGAACACGAGTTATTGTCACCATAGCTATTCTCAATACTCCCACTTGACGAGTGTTCATTATAAATCACCTCAAAGGTTCAACTCCCAATTGTTCATTCAATTCTTGAAATCTCTGCTTTGCAAGTCCTTTTGTAAATATATCTGCAATCATCAGATTCGTTGGACAGAACATAAGGTCAACTTCTTTTGATTCTACAGCTTCGCGTATGAAATGGTATTTAATGTCTATATGCTTTGTGCGAGCATGGTGGATCGGATTCCTTCACAATTCAATTGCTCCCTGATTATCTTCACGCAATGCAGTTGCTGTTGATTGCTTAAATCCAATACTTGATAATAATCTTCTCAACCATATTGCTTCTTGTGAGGCTAATGTTAAAGCAACGCATTCAGCTTCTGTCGAAGACAATGCTACAATGTTTTGTCGTTTGCTTCTCCAAGATATGATTCCACCTCCTAACTGAAATAAATAACCTGAAGTCGACTTTCTGCTGGTAATGTCCCCTGCCCAGTCCGCATCTGAATAACCTTGAAGCTCGATGTTATTTGCATTCAAAGCATTAAACTTTAGGCCATAATCAATGTTTCCTTTAACATAACGAAGAATCCTTTTAACACCAATCCAATGTTCAGGACCTGGATTCGACATGAATTGACTAAGTACTCCCACTGCCGCAGATAAATCTGGCCTTGTTGCCACAGCAGCGTATGTCAAACAGCCAATGATAGCTTGATATTCTTTAGCTTTCACAGGTTCTGAACTATCCAGTTGTTTTTCATACTTCTTGCCTTGCTCAAGTGGAGAGTTGTAACTGGTTTACAATCAGCCATTCCGAATCTTTTTTGCACACTTTCCAAATATGATTTCTGATTTATATTCAATATCTTCTTGTCTCTTTCACGCTTGATTGCCATTCCCAGACAATAAGTGGCTTCACCTTGATCTTCCATCTCAAATTTTGTTGAAGAAAATTCTTTCAGCTTCCAGCAAATTGACATCATTTGATGCCAACAATATATCATCAACATATAAAGCAATAATCATTACGCTGGAATCTTTTAACTTTGAGTAAATGCAAGGATCAGCATCGCTTTGTGTGTATCCAGACGCTTTCAAAAATTGATGAATTGACAAGTTCCAGCATCTTGCTGGTTGTTTTAGTCCATAGATTCTTTTCTGCAATTTACAAACCATATTTGGTCTTTGCTTGTCCACGTATCCGTCTGGTTGTTCCATGTAAATTTCATTATTGAGTTCACCATTTAAAAAAGCTGTTTTAACGTCCAGTTGGTGTAGTTCTAAATCAAACACATTTGCAATGGCTTGCACTGTTCTGATTGACGTGTATCGAGCCACTGGAGAAAACCCTTCATCGTAGTCAAGTCCTTCTTTTTGCGGGTAACCTTCAGCTACCATTCTAGCTTTATATCGACTTATACTTCCGTCAGCATTCTTCTTTAGTTTAAACACCCATTTACAGCCAATAGCATTTTTGCCAGGAGGTAAATCAATAAGTTCCCAAGTATCATTGTTCAAAAGTGATTGATATTCATTGTCAGCTGCATTTTTCCACATACTTGCATTTGGGCCATTTAATGCTTCATGTAAACTTCTTGGTTCAATACTATCCAAGGTTGCTAGTGAACAACCAATATCCTCATTTTCCCACCAGTCACCAGTGATTGTCCTGAATCTCTCTGGAACAGTGTTTTTCCTTGTGGATTTTCTTGTAGAAACCTTGTTTTTTAATTCTTCATTTTGCACATCATGAACCTCTTCAATAAGCACAATTGACAAGTCAGGCAAATTTTGCGAGTTTTTTGAGTCATTATGAAGAAAGTCATTTTCCAAAACTTTTGCATCACGGCTAATAAATATCTGATCGTTTTCTGCATCATAAAACTTAAAACCTTTGCTTGTACTTGGGTAGCCTACAAATATGCAATTAACTGACTTTCCTTCTTACTTGCTGCGCCTCTCTTTAGGAATATGCACAAATGCTTTGCACCCAAAAACTCTCAAATTGCTCACATAAGGCTTTTCTCCATGAAAACATTCATATGGTGTTATACCATCTAAAGCTGTTGTTGGACTTCTGTTACGCAAATAAACAGCAGTATTCAGAGCTTCTGCCCAAAATTTCAATGGCGTTTCATCATGGTGCAACATAGATCTAGTACTCTCAATAATTGTAAAGTTCATCCGCTCTGCTTTACCATTTTGCTCAGGAGTCATTGGAACAGTTAATTCCCTCTTGATACCGTGAACACGAGTCATTGTCACCATAGCAATTCTCAGTAGTTACTATGAATGAGCCTCTAGGATACGTGATAGCTGCAAGTAGGTTAAAATCAATAAAGGATGGAGAGTTCAGGGCATTTATGTCCATGTGTGATAAGACATCAGCAACAGGGTTGGCTTGGCCATGGATATGGTAAATATCTGAGCTAAATTGTGAATTGAAATTGAGGTGACGTGTTTCCCTAAGAGAATAGCGAGAGGGTGCAGGTAAGGCATGTATCAAAGGCTTATGGTCGGTCAAAACATAAAATTCATGGCCTTCCAGGAAATGGCGACAATTATATAAGGATGTCGCGAGTAATTTTCTGCCAGAAGTGCTGTAAAACTGTGCAGGTTGAAAAAGTGTTGAAAAACTCTGCAGGTTGCAATTTCTTGGAGAAAAATGAGATAGGTGTCATGTATCTCCTAGCTTTTGTTGCAAAACGCCCCCACAGCAATGCTGGGTGCATCAAACATGGACGGGTGAGCATGGTGGCTTTGGCGCGGGCAACTTTAGTAGCGTGGAATGAAGCAAGGACGTCATCAGTAAGATTGAAGGAAGCACTGGTATGCTTGGCTGAAAGAAGATCTGTTAACGGGTGCAAAAGTTGGGCACAATATAGAAGGAAGCAAGTATAGAAATTTGCAATCACAGGGCATGTGAAGGAACTCGAATAATCGGAATGGCATAGGGATAGTTTGTCTTTGGAATGTCATCTGAATGTACAGGGATTTGATGGTATGCACGGACCAGGTCGCCCATGTAGGTAATTTGTTGTCTTTCACATTCTTTACCAGCATGATTTCACCTTCCTTGGTATCTGATTCTTTTACTTGAATTTTCTGGTCTGTGTAACTTGTGTTTCTACACGGGCCAATATTACTGAAGAACACTTTTAGATAAGAACACCACTGAACTCTTTACTGCAAACGATGACTATGAACAACAACTAACTACTAAAGCAGAAACGACAGATACATAAAACAGATAAGATTGACGGTTGTTAATTAGCGAAAGCAGTCAATTTCTTAATTAACTGTCACTATATGGTGCCTCTCTAATCTTCTCTCGCTGTCTATCATCAAGGGTTCCCATCATGAATCCTACATCTGCGCAGGGTTTCCTTTTCTCTTTAGCTTGGGTGTCTTTTTCTTTCAAGTCAATACTCAAACTGTCGTTCACAATATTGGAAGTTTGGTCGTAATTTCCCGATTAAGCAATAATTCAGCCGGCGATTTTCCTGCTGTTGCATGAGGAGTCGCACGGGATGTGATAATTTTGACTTCTGGAAAGTGAGTGAATGCAAGGGCAATCAAACTATCAATATTGCACAAAGTCTAAAGTTCATATGCAATTTAATTCTGCAACAAAGTTTGATTGATTCAGCAAAAGAGTATCCCAACATTGGCACAATCAGGGATGAACCTTCTTCTGGTTATTTATGACCTGTTGGTTGTTTTGCTATCATCTGATGCTTTATATTCCAACAAGTGTTGGCAAAAAGTACCTTCAGTATGCTAAAATATGATTTAAATCTTCCTTGCCATTCTAAAGCCTTGAGGTTCAAAACATTTTTGCAGGCTTTTATTGTAACGCAGAACAGTGAGACTCGTTAGCTTCTCTTAAAACCAATATTCAGAAGCAAAATATGATAACAATAAGCAATGAGGACAATTCTAATCTGCAGATGTATTTAAAAAACCAACAACCAAGGAAAAGTTGGATGGTGCTATGAAAATATTAACAATCTCAATGAATGCAAATCAATTCTATCCAGATCAGTAAATATTCAGAAGCAAAATATGATCATAATAAGCAATGAGGGTAATTCTATTCTGCAAATGTATTTCATAAAGCAACAACAAAGGAAAAGTGGGATGGTGCTATGAAAATATTGAGACTCGCATTGCAATTATTGTTTTAGAAAAGGAAAGCAAATATGACAAGGCAAATATGAAGGAATATTTTCCGTTGCAAACTTTTTGCTTGGAGAGGCAAATTGGATTTGCAACTCAGTTGTTCTGCACTTGACAATATAAGAAAGAATGCAATCTATGTATAAAGGAAATTTAGCCTACTAGGCTTATCAATAAAATTTTAAGTAATTAAGTCATGCAGCTTTTTCTTCTCCTCAAGTTCCTTCAAATTATTTTTATGTATGCTTATCCTACACAATGAGCCAAGACGCTCTTGTCCCATATTACCACGTAAATATATCTTAACTCTACGCAAACAAGAAAAAGATCGCTCAACAGAGGCACTGGAAATTGCAATGACACCATTCATCTTCAATAGCTTCACTACCTCTGGCAAGTCCTGTAGGTTGAACTTATATATGTATTCCAGTAACTCTGATGCATTCTCCTTGTGGAAGTCTCTGTCCTTATAGATAAATAGAAACTGACTTGGTGAGACGTAAATAAAAAGTGATAAGAGGACCATTATTGGTCATCAACTTGTTAAGTTTAGTTGATGGCACTTTATTCTTCTACATTGAGAAGAAATTTGGGTTATCCAAATTTAAAAATTCAAAATTTTCAATATCTGAAAATGTATCACGCAACATAAAAACCATACAGTTCAATAGCTGGAGATAAATGTCCTTATAGTTGTGCTTCCTATCAGATCTGGATGAGGGATGTCCAACAAGATCAGAGGCGGATCCAGCAAAAAATTTGAGGGGTGCACATGGCTCGTAAGGGGACATAGATTCCAAAAAAATTATGTGAGCCACGCCCCTTAATGTTTTCTTAATAACAATAAATATTCCTGAAATTTATATAATTATCTAATAATTATTAATGACTATATACAATACAACTGTTGACATT